>BMAV01016387.1:5236-23987 GCA_019973955.1 Trichonephila inaurata madagascariensis
CAAACAACAAACAATGACCCCATGGCCACCTGCTCTTGTCACCCAACTTCTGTTTGGGGCCATAAAACTTCAGATGAATAGATGGGGTGAGGTTCACCCCAATCGAAGACGTCACAATTTTAATAAACTTATTAAATAATTTTTCATAATCTATACATTATTTATATACGATGCCCGCTGAAGTTCGTTGTCACCCCAATAATTTTTTAGCAGCAAGAGCTATAGTCATAAAAAGGGGAGGGGGAGAGGGGTCTAGGTACAGTACAGTTGCCATGCATTGCTCAACAAACCTGCTTACTATGCCACCTTTTGGATAAATTTTGAGTTAATGTTCTCATCGCAAACACAGTAAGAGATCCGAGAAAAAAGTCAATTACAAAGTTGTTCAGCCTTATCGGTTTGTTACAAAAGACATCTTGTACACAAAAATGATACAAATGAAAAGTACAAAGTACACATATGTTTGATCACGTTGCACAAAACCTCACTTTCTGTAAATAGCGCTATCTATCTGTCCCACTCAAAAGGGTGTCCTTCAGCAACAATACACGTCTGGGGACATTTCCTGCTGCACTTTCTTAAACATTTCACTTGACACGCTGGCCCAAGCATCCGTAATACGGTTTCCAAGTTACTGCAGTGTTGATGGAAGGTTCGCATACACTCTTTGTTTGATGGATCTCCACGGAAAAAAGTTTAATGTGTTCAGGTTAGGTGACCATGCAGGCCATTCAACGCAACCAACATACCCGATGACTTGTTGCTAGAATGTGTCTCGAAGGTACTGTGTGACACGTAGTACCTTTAGGGGTGGGGAGCCCTCGTGTTGAAACTCTACATTCAGAAAGTTACTCAACGGCTAATTCTCTAGAAAATTGAATAGTACGTTCTTCAGTAACGACAAGCATCGGGATCATGGTACGGTGCCCTAGTAATATACCGTGCCAATCAGTTTGTATTTGAATATTCCGCACCAGATATTTATCGACCAGCGAACTTGATTTCGAACTTCGACAACTCATTTAGGATTATTCAGCGAGACCAGATATGGATGTTCTGCATAGTATTACGCATAAAGCATGCTTCATCCATCCATATGATGTCGGCAAGAATCGTTGAATAGACCCAAAGTGATTTATAATGAAGTTGCACCAATTATAGCTTCTCTTATCATCCCAAAATAAATATTCACGCTTTCTATTTTCAACATTGCTTTACGGCAGGTGTCTTCTTTTACTAAATCGATGATACAGAATAAGATTGTATTCGAAATTTTTTATATATCTCGTACTGTTTTTGAGATAACTCCAAATAGCACTTGGCACCTAGACCCCACTTTTACGTCTGTAGCTCTTGCCGTTAAAAATTATTGGACTGACAACGAACGGGCACCCTTTATTTATGAGACATTCTGTGAATTATTCGTTTCGGAATATATACTAGTTTCAATTTATGACATCAAAATGTCTGAAAAGAGTCAATTTTTAACCTTTCTTGATTATTCTTTCTTCTTACGAGAGATAACTCATGAAAGAAAATGCACTGGTGTTCAAAATTAAGAGAATTTTCCAATTTGGTTGAGAATTTAACGAAATTCAGTATATATTGTACAAAGGGTTGACATAACAAAAAGTTAATAACCATTCAACAGTTATAATACACACGCTTAACACTCATCGGATTCAAAAGGTATGAAAGAGTAGTTGTAGAATAGAACAAAACGAATCAGTTAATGCAGGTAGGGTTTCTACAGATATCCTTCCAGCGTGATTTTATACTGGAAATAATGGGTTCCTGTGGTAATAATTCGCACTCGTTCAGCAACGCTGTTTTTAGTCCTTGGATGGTTGTCAGAGGGGGTGTTGCTAGTTACAAATTGCCCACCATTGAGCGTCTCAGCCATGCTCTGTAGGGATGAGGTCTGGAGATCTGATTGGCCAACCCAACCGGTGAATATCCTCTCTTTTCAGAAATTTGCCAACCAGATGAGCTTTATGTGGTCTCGAGTTTTCATCCATTAAAAAGAAATCAGGACCAACTGTACCCGTGAAACGGTGAACATATGGCTCAAAGACCTCATCCCTATACCTCACAATACTCACAGTACCTTTTTTAAAGACAGGGAAGTATGTGCGGCCATCCAACGTGATGCCTGCCTAGACCATCAAGTTTTCACTGTCGTAATGGTCTATTTCTCGGACATTGGAGGGCAGGTTCTCTCCATATGAAAATACGGTGCAAATCACTATTTTGGCTGAACTGGAACTCATCAGTAAAGAGAACAGTCACCCATTGATTCATTCTCGAATTCTTGTAATCTTTGCGCATTCCTGTACGGTACCTCGAACGTGAAGTAAGGATGGAGATCTTGGTTAAAGTCCAAAGAGAAGAACATATGAAGGAAGACAGCCCCTCCTTATCACCTACATTAAAGTTCTCGTATATAATGAGCCTCGATCAACAGATCAAAATTTTCGTTCCCCGGAAGGGATATGTGAAGAATGTACTCGACATTGAGTCAGCCGATCGGAAAGCGAATCCTGAGATGATCAAGAGTCCAGAGACTGATTTGGCCGAATTGGAGGAAAAGAGAAGGACCTTGGCGGGTAAGATGGCTAGTTTTTTTCCTTGCCCAAATGCCATAACATTCAAGCTAAATAAATGAAAAAGCTATTGATCGAGCCGATCTCACGGCCGGTAAAATTACCTAACCCTGGCAGTTGTAAAAATCAAAACGTAGATCAGGCTGGCTTTAGTGTTCCTAAAAAGCCAATAAAAACTATTCCTACATCTCAAATCCAACCCATTAACGTTAAAAATAGCTTTGCGGTACTTAACGCTGAAAAAACTTATGTCGAGGATGTTCCGCTCCCTCCCCCCTAAAATCTAACACATAATGAACTTTCTGCATATGACAGTTTAATTTTGGAAGATTTACAAAGCTCACCCTACAGAAACCTCCACCCTTGGATACTATAGTATAATTTAAGCCAAGAGGGAAGATCATAGGGAAATAACAAATATTCTTAAAAATAAAACATTCAATGCTACATTATTCAACCCCCAGCCAATAGAATTCCAAAACTCGTCTTGAAAGGTCTCCCCGCAACCACAGATGCTGATGACATTAAAAATGACCTCCTGGAGAAGGGAATTAAAGTCGAGAAAGTGACGCAACTGCGTCAATTTAAAACCAAAATGCCCCAACCTATTTATATGATGGAAATAAGCAGGGACGAGAATGTCGACGACATTTTACCAGGTCCACAGTTAACTGTACATGTAGATAAAGCTAGATTTTTTAAAGAAATGATCTAGAATATAACGCAGTGCTACAATTGCAATCATTTTCACCATGCCAGCCAAAACTGCGGCATGAAAACACGCTCCCTGAAATGTGGCGAAAGTCACAGGACAGGACAGGGTTCCCTTAAAGAAAAACCCATTCTGTATTAACTGTAATACAAGAAGTCATATGGCCTCATCCATACAATTCTTCCCCATGTCCAATAAGGGTAAAGGTAAAAACTCGGGGGAAAAAAACCCAGACAAAGGAACGAAAATGCAAGCCAATCTAATGTAAACTCCCAAATTATTCCAGGTAGAAGTTTTGAGCAAATGTCAACCTGCAACACTACTCAACAGATGGCTGCGCTCGGAGCTGAGCCCAAGGCATCAGAAAAAAAATCCATCATTGTAGCAATAAAACCCAGCAACAAAATTTTAATAATAATCAAAATCAAAATAGCTAATTTGATTTTATCACAGCTTTAGTTATGTGTGAAATGCAAAAAATATTTTTAATTTATTTCTACACCTGTACAGCGAGAGGAAAAAATCTTTGAAATTCGGTAGAGAAAATTAACTGTCTTTTAAAAGGAGTTTGTTCCTCTGTATCTCTCAGTTATATATTAGTGATGCTTCATTCCTTTTTTGGCCTTCTCCTGGAACGCTGATGTTGTAAGGTTGTAAACGGTTCTATCCGAGCAGGTTTTCACAACGAATCCTCTTGGGGAAATTATTCTTTAACTGTGATTTGAGTTTAAAAACTACTTTTCGTAGAGATGACTTGATTTTATGCTAATGTAAATGCTATATAAAACCTGGAAATGTGTATGTTAGATTAACCGTGAAAAGTTAAATGTGTATCGTGAATTGGGAGTTATTCAGCCTCCAATTAGTATTTGTAGTGCACTTTCATAATACCGGATGATCCTTATTCATAATATCGGATCATTCTTACTCATAATATAGGATTCTTGATCCTTACGTCTCATTGGCTGTTAGTACCTCCTATTGAATTTCACTGGTCGGAAGAAATGTCTTCTGGCATTTCTTCCCAGAATTCCACTCTGACGAAGGGAATATATATATTCGAACTTAGTTATTAGTGTGTTGGTAAATAAAGTTTATTTTTGTTAAATTACTGATATTTTACTCTTTGCCACTCAACACACCAAAATGGTGATCCGTTCTTTGAATATAAAAATTTAAAAAAGTTTAATTAAAATTTTTTTTTCAAAGTTGCCTGTGTTTTCCGTAAATATGGAGGATATTTCAGCTGTTAAAATTCCAGCTTTTGTTTCATCAGATATGGTTCGGGATTCTTGAATCAACCTTCGAACTGGCAGTTCCAAAGCCGATAATCAACGAACGCACCTAATATAATTATTGCGTTGCTCATTTGTTTTCCCGATGCGACAATGGCAGTTCGAGACGTACCTGGGAGCCATATTCGAAACTGAAAGAGGAGGTTGTTGCCCGATGCGGTGAAAGCAAAAGCCAGGATATTCGCCAACTTTTAGCAGGAGAACTGCTAGGAGACAGAAAGCCATTTGAATTATTTCGAGTGATGCAACGGCAATTAGAATCACACAACTTTTGGAATTATTTTTACAGCAGTTATCGCCTAACGTGCAATCCATCCTTGCAAGTATTCAACCTTTTACAGCTCAAAGGTTGCTGATCGTATTTTAGAGGTAACATTTGTACAAGTAATTGATGTATCAAAATATTTCAGTACCAATTCTGATAATAGTAGTGAACCGAAACTCCTCAAACAGTTCAAACTTTTACGACAGGAAGTGAATGAACTTAAACGATCGACAAGTTTTTCTCGAAATCGTTTCAATTATCGCGGAAAGAGAGTCCTAAACCAACACCCCCCAATTTCTATTGGTATCATAACAAATTTGTCACAAAGGCAAGAAAATATATTCAGCCCTGTTCTTTCCAGGAAAACTTGAACTGGCAGGAGTAGCGGCGACGTATGCCTTGCCTTCGACTTGCCTTTTCGTTCGAGATCGTAAATCCAACATTTGTTTTCTTGTTGATACCGGAAGCAATTGCTCAATCCTTCCCGCAAATGAAAACAATCTCCTCTAGTACAAACTTTTATTGTTGCAAATGGTTCACCCATTCAGGCGTCAATTAATATCATTAGATTTAGGTTCAAGACGAAATTTTGTTTTTTCATTTATTATTTCTAACGTGTCGAATGCTATTATTGGTGCAGATTTCTTACATTATTTTAATATAAAACCTGATTTAAGAAATCGTAGTTTATTTGATACTTCTATAAAATTAAATTGTCATTATATTATTAAGAATTCTAACATTTTTTTCTACTAAAATTCATGTTATTAATGATTTTTCTAAATTGTTGAATAATTTTCCAAATATTTCAAAACCGTCTTGTGCAAACCAAGAAGTTAAAGATATTGTAGTTCATTCTATTGATACTTTTGGACCACCTGTTTGTGATAAACCCCGTCACATGGCTCCAGACAGGTTAAAAAATGCGAAAATGGAATTTCAGCACATGTTGGATTTAGGCCACTTGCGCTCCTCCAGCAGCAATTGTCCAATTGTAGGGTTCCTTAAAGAAAGCAATGATTGGCACCCTGTTGGCGAATTTAGAGTATTAAATGCTCAAACAAAGAGGATAAATTTCCGATTTCTGTCATTCTTGATTTCACAAGTGAACTACATGGCGCAAAAATATTTCCTCACACTGATCTCATTAAAGCTTTTCACCAAATTCCGATTGCTTTAGAAGACATACATAAAACTATTCTTTGTACTCCATTTGGTCTCTTCGAAAGCACTCGGATGAAATTTGGTTTGTGCAATGCGCTAGTACTTTTCAAAGATTTATCGATCAAGTTACTCGTGGTTTGAAACGTGTTTATGCATTTATTGATGATATTTTAATTGCATTTCAAAATGTTTAAGAACATACTACTAATCTCCATGCACTGTTTGAAAGACTTGATTATTATGGCTTAACAATGAAACTTTCAAAATTTACTTTTGGAGAGGATAGCTTAAAATTTCTTGGATTTTTTTAAGTTTCCAGCGAAGGTATTTCACCTCTTCCTGATCGAGTCGATGCTATTCAAGAGTTTCAATTACGTAGATTTTTAGGAATGTATAATTTTTATCGTCGATTCATTCCTAAAGCAGCCCATACCTTAGCACCCCTAGTAAAATTTTTAGGTCACACAAACAAAAAGGAACCTTCTCGTCCTTCGAAAAATCCGCAAACCCTTCTTGAATGGACTAAAGAAGTGGAAAATTCATTGACTGCTGCTAACACGCTAAAACAGCATTAGCTGATAGAACTGTTCTTAAGCATTCGATTATTGGTGCTACTTTATGTATTTGGACCAATGCGTCAAATTTTGCTATTGGTAGTTCCTTGATGCAGCTTTCTAATGGTAACTGGAACCAATAGCATTTTTATCTTTAAAGCTTTCTAAAACTCAACAAAATTGGTCTACTTATGATCGAGAACTTTTGGCTATATATACTTCAATTAAAAATTTAGACACATGCTTGAAGGTCGTGAATTATTTTAATATACTGATCAAAAACCCCTAACATATGATTTCAAGCAGAAACCAGAAAAATGTACCCCACTTCAACTCAGACATCTAGATTACATTTCACAATTTTCTACAAATATTCGCTATGTAGTTGGAACAGAAAACAAAGTTGCAGATGCAATATCTAGAGTAAAAATTGATACAGTTATAAAACCACCCATTTTAGAATACAAAAAGTTTGCTCAAACACAACTTCATGATACTGAAATTCAATCTTTTCTTCAGCCAGATTCTTCTATTAAACTAGAACAACAATATTTTCCCCTTGAAGACGTTTCTTTATATTGTGATAAGTCACTTAAAACTCCTCGACCTTTCGTCCCTAAAAACCTCAGACAAGTGGTATTTCAAAATTTGCATTTTCTATCCTGGAATATCAGCTACTACTAACTTAATTTCTAAGCGTTTCTTTTGGACAGGAATGAGAAAATACATCAAAAACAGAGTTCGAGCTTGTGAAAAATGTAAGCGAGCGAAAGTATTCAAACATATCAAAGCTCCAATTAGCTCATTTGCTCTATCCGATGCTTTATTTGCACACATTCATATTGGCTCTATTGGACCATATCCACCAGCCAAATGATATAAATATTGTATTACCATCATGAACAGGTATACCAGGTGGTCTGAAGTTATTCCTACCGAAAACATGTTTACAGAAAACACTGCTCGTGCACTTTTAAATGGTTGAATTTCCCGTTTCGGCACACCTATTACAATTACAACTCAATGTTGCCAGATAGTACGATTTTTCGCGAATTTTGCTACTTTTTAAAACTTTCCGCTACTTTTTTTTATCCTATTGCTACTTCGAGAATTTTATGCTACCTCACTTTAAGATTCCGCTACTTTTTGCTACTTTCAACCATATATAAAAGTATTGAAACAAATTTCAAAAAAAAAATCGCAAAAAAAATTGTGACTTTAGTCTCCAAAGAGAGCATGGAGTTGCAGTATGTTTCACCACTCCGAAACGACACGAAACGCTGTAATTTCTCCCTCCTCCCTCGCCACCGCCATGAATCGGAGCCTATCTTAGCGGGACTCCCCTCTCCCACCACTCTTTTCCACTGTAAGTGATAGAACAAAAGAAATGGTGGGATTTGTTCTAATCCCGATAGTAGCATGAAAATGAAACCTGTAATATTATTAAAAAATAGGCTTGAATAGAATTTCTACATAAATATTAAACTGGAAAAGTAATTGTGAAAGGACAAATTCTTAGAGAACTAATTAAATTGTATAATTATCATCAATGGTATATACTGCATTGTATTAAAAAATAAAAATCTACTTTTGTAATTAATTTACATTGCAGCACCGAACTTATAAAAAATTACATACAATGACAAAAGTAAGTACTTGTCATATATAGAGAGATCATGTAATATAAAAATCTTATTAAATCCCTTTTGAAAGGTTTTCATCTAAATTCAGTGGCATAATGTACAACCTCGCATTGTGTGTGTGTGGGGGGGGGGGGCGGCCCCAAAGCCCAACTGACACCAAGTACGTATTAGAGCTTGGGGTCCAAAAGCTGACTTTGCAAGGGGCCCTAATATTCTTCCGTTACGCCACTGCCTAGATTCCTCTCTTTCCAATCAACTACTTGTCCTCTATCCCTTTACTTAAATTAATACAAGGATAGAATTAAATATTGTTAAATTACAGCTGCCAATTTTAGCAGAATTTGAGTGGATTAATTTGCTCTTTCAAAATGATCATTGTTAATTACTGAAAGCATTAAAAGATTGCACCTACTCTTTTAAAAAGAAGAATTTACACTAAATGTGTGAGTCTCCAAGGTGACATGAGTTCAACAAGCATTTATTTGTCTATTGAAGTACTTGATGGATGTCTTTTTGAATAAACTGACAAGCAAAAGAAAAATAATTTCTGCAGAATCTACAAAAGAAATCTATCAAAGATGTCATACTTTTCTCAAGATTTTTTTTCCTGTGAGAAGCTTTTAAACCAAAACTCTTCAAATTACGGAACTTAAAAAAGATAAAGAATTTTTCCCCTGTATTTTTTTAAATTCAAATCGTCCCTTTTTTTTTATATGTCTTTAGAATTAGCAGACCAATCTAAATTATATGTTCTGGAGAATCAATGGAGACAAATTTTTAACATACAGTTGAAAGATGTTTTTCTGTCTGAATTTGAGCTTTTAAATGATGGAGAATTATTTTGGTGTCACATTTTTAATATAAAAGACGCAGTTAGAAATCCATTTTTTAAAATATTTAGCAATAATTGCTTTAAAGCTTTACAGCCTACCCATAAGTAATGCCACTGTAGAAAGGGCATTTTCCAGATTGACGTCAAAAAAGACAAAATTTAGGAATCGAATGTGACTCGAATTGTTTGAGTTAATTCTCATCATCAAAATGACTTTGGAAGGGTTAGGGACTTGCTGTATTGATTTCATTACATCGCCACAAATGCTTCAATACAATTCAGAAATTTATATATATATAAAAAAAACCCAGCAGCGGAAAAACAACAGTTTTACAAAATTAAAAAAAAATTATATTTAAGAATTGCAATTGAAAATATATCGATTCACGACTTTTTGCTACTTTTTTTCACTCTTTGTGCTACTTTGCTGCATAAGTTTCTGGAAACTCTGTTACAACTGATCAAGGGACAAATTTTGAGTCTTCTCTGATGTCAGAGGGAACACGTTGGGTAGCCATAGAATCCATTCAGCTTCCTACTATCCACAAAGTAATGGAATGATAGAATGATTCCACAGGCATCTCCAAAGTGCTATTATTGCCCATGAAGACATTGGTTGGTCCGATATTCTGCTTATCGTATTGTTAGGACTACGTTCAGCAATGAAGAACAAGCTCACAACCAGTTTATTGTACTACTTTACGTTTACCATCTGATCTCAGAATCTCTTCAAACATCTGTGACCCCCACTTATGTTTCGGAATCAATTGCCATGGTGAGAGTCCAATATTCCCTGGTTCTCATAGTTGCATGAAAAGCTATGGACACCAATCATTACGTACATGCACACACGTTTTTCTTTGAAATGACAAAATTCGGCCCCCTTTAACTCCTACTTATACTGGACCTCATTTAGTTAAAGAAAGATCTGATAAAAATTTTGTAATTTATATACACTGCTGGCCACCTTAAATGCAACACCTTGAAGGAAGCATACAAACAACATGAAATTTACAACATGCATTAGCGGAGGTGAGATATGCAAATAATTAAAATTTCAGCGCAGACACACATCACGCACGCCTGTGGCGCCACCTCAAAGCGTTATTTAAGGCTTGGAGATTTCGACGATTTCAAGTTCAGCAATTGTGTTTTTCTTGTGGTTTTTTCAAAAAACGATTAGTTATGTCTCATAAAGAACAATGATCAGCTTTTGATCAAGTATCCGAGTTCGACAGATGAAGGATAGTGGCCTACCGAGATTGTGGATTACCTTTTGGGGAAATCGGTAGTCGTGTTGGACAAAACCAAACAACTCTAATGCGGATATATGACCGTTGGACGCTGGAGAGTATGACGGACCGACGTGGTAGATAGCATCCACCTCAGTGCACCACTTCACGTGAGGACAGGCAAGTTGTGCGTATGGCAGTGACGGATCACTCAGTCACATTGTGACATCTCACGCGTCCTTTCTCTAACATAACCTCTGTGTTCTTTGACGGCCACGATTAATGGCAAATCTTTTCCAACCCAAATCCAAGAAGTGAAACGAAGGCTAGATGCAAATAAGATAACCTTTAAAAGGATAGAATATTTAGTGAGCGCGATGGCAATTTAGAGAAAGTTCAGTTCAGAGAAGATAGAAGTGTTGACTGACGGCTTACCTAGAATCAAGACACAATCTAGCCATTCAAACAAGGTACATACCATTGTACGCCAACCTAGAGAAATATCCAAAGTGGATTGGACGTTGAGTATTCAACCAAGGTAGGAAGATTATATTCTTAACGCGAATATATTATTGAGATTGAGAGTAGGCGAATATAATATAATTATATTGATAAGTGATGTAATTGCGCGATCTGTGTTAATTCAGACTACATGTTTTGGTTTATTCTCACTTAATATAAGTTTGTTCGATATCTAAGTAATTTAAGTTAAATTCTTAATAAAAGTCATATTAAGAATTCTAAAATGTCTCATCATTTCGAGAATCCCACACCTCTAACTTACGCTGAAACTCCACGACATGGCCTACGAAGGTCAACCATGTCACAATGGCACCCGAACCGTTATAATTTATATGACTCTGGGTTAGGTAATGCAGGAGGGTTTGGTATTTCACCAGAAATGTGCTTTTCATGGTCCGAGAATGTTAATGAATTTTTAGAGGCCATAGATAATCAAATACAGTTACTAGAAATTCCTAGTAACTTGGCATGTGCTTATTTGAAAGATCATCTCAGGGGAAGGGCTCAAGATTGGTACTCAATATTTGAATCAGTGTTAGAGCGGGATACAGCCATGGATTTCGCGCAGGTAAAGGCAGAGTTAGCGAAAGCTTTCCCCGCAATCAAAAATAAGAAAGAGTTAGATGCAAGAATTTTTGCGTTCCAGCAGGAAAGAAATCAGGAACCAACAGATTTTGTTTACGATTTACTGAAAATTCATAAAAATTTAGAACTAAGGATGTCGCAGGCAGAATTGGTTGATCACATTTTTGTTAGACTCGAACCACAAGTCCAGGACTATGTGGAAGTCCGGAATTGGTACAACTTTTTTGAAATATTGAAATTTTAAGAGGGGTCACAAATTAAAAAGGGGTTTTATTTGTTTCTTCACCTCAGATTCACTTGGTTTTTAATATTAATACTATAATTTTTATTGTTTAAGAAGATCTTAATAAAGAGACATTAAGATTATGGAACGTCTGGTTTTCATTCACCCTCATCTCTAGGTCCGAGGATAAAATTTAAAATTTTAGATGATTAGAAGATAATAAGAATTAGTCGGTAAAGTTAGACATAGTGGTCAGTTACGCGCTTATTTGGTAATACCTCACCTCAGATTCACTTGGTTTGAATATTAATACTATAATTGTATATTGTTTAAGTTAAGATCTTAATAAAGAGACATTAAGATTATGGCAACGTCTGGTTCTTCATTCACTCCCTCATCTCTAGGTCGCGAGGATAATATAGAAGTAGGGCAAACCCCACGGCCTTACAATATTTGTGAAAAACTTAATTGTTTTTACTACCTTATCATTATTTTAAATAAGTTCATTTGCAATACATTTAAATGTATTGCTTTAAATTAATATTTTTTAAAATAAAGCAGTATTGTTTTGCGTAAATCATTAATCAAAATTTTTCAATCGTTATGTATTGATTTTTTATGATTATGATGAATAAACCGTCTGAAATAAAAGGTTCATACTTTGCTCTTTTAAAATCAGTGAATTAAAAAATTAAATACCACACACACACAAAAACTTTTTTTTTACACGTTTTCAAAGAATACTTACAATTGAATATATCTTCTTTTTATTTTAAAGGTCTTTTCACTTTTCTACCGCGAAGTCTGTGGCTCATTCGGCGTAGTGCTTTATTTCTACCTATTTTACCTGGGTTCAAAACAATATACTAGCTTAATTTTTATGATTTTTTAAAAAAGTACTCAAAATTTTATTAGCGCATTTAATAACTTCGACAGCAATTTTTTGAATTGGAAAACTTATTTCGCCACAATACGGTACGGTATTTTTTTTAACAAACAACGTTACTTTGTATATACTGATACTTTGATCTTTTAGAGTTAGTGATTTAAAAAATAAAAGGCCGAAAACTTTTTTTTTACGAATTTTTAAAAAAATACTCAAATTTTAAATATTTAATAACTTCTTCATTTATAAAAATGGTTGCATGAAACTTTTTTCAGGTGTAAGGAACATATAAAAAATGCTCACAATTTTTGTATTCAACATTTAATGCAGGTGTGAAATTTTGTAATTATAAAAAATTCTACTTTTTTGTCTTTTTTCAACATACAACTATTTTTGAAAAGGTACATTTTCGTTTCCAGGGGCTAAAAAGTTGCAAAGTGAGTAAATGAATAGTAAAGTCGCACTGTTTACCTACTCGAGAGCTTTGGCGACGAACTTCGAAATTTTGAACCATGGTCAAGTGACGAGGATGAGACGAGCTAGCTCTCCCAATTACCATACTACACCAACGCTAGGATGTTAAACCTGTTCACAGATTTAACGTGCATCGCTCCTCTTATGAAGAAAAACTCCAGCGCAACAAGCTAATTAACTATATCTTAAAGGTTCAAAAAACGGACAATGCTGCTAATTAAATCACTACGCAGTTAAGTTTAAAAATATTTAATAAATATAAATCAATAATATGGCCGATTAATAGACCCAATACGAATTACATGTTGCTAGCACAAGGACAAACAAAGAAGTGCGATGGCTATAAGAATTAAAAATGATTTCGTCATGATGGAGAGCAGCTCCCTCTTGTGTTCAGGCAAGGTTACATATGTTGAGACATTTTCTACATCTTAACAGCGGGTCTTCAGCGGTTGCCAAAATTTTAAAAGGGCAGTAATAATTAACTGTGGGAAATTACCACGAGAATTTTGTTATGACGTTAAAATAGAAATCACACACACAC
Organism: Trichonephila inaurata madagascariensis; assembly: GCA_019973955.1. Classification (NCBI taxonomy): domain Eukaryota; kingdom Metazoa; phylum Arthropoda; class Arachnida; order Araneae; family Nephilidae; genus Trichonephila; species Trichonephila inaurata. Next base: position 18,771 of record BMAV01016387.1, read on the forward strand.
CAGGAAGGGCTGATAGCGAGAGGGGAAGGGGAATTTCCATGACAATATGTTACGCATTCAAAAATGTTCGTGCAACGCCAGGGGTAAATAAACCTCTCCCAAAGAAAAGAAGCAAACAAATTTCGAAACTCGGTAAAAGCCCGAGCAACGCCAGGCTAAGTGGAGGGAAAGAAAGTAATTTTGAAAAAGAATATTGGATTTTGGGAGGAGAAGGGAACATTTATAAAAGTAGTGAAGGCCGGACCATTCAGCTAGTTATATCTCTAATCATGGTTAGAAAGTATTAGCTTTGGCATTTTAACATTAGTTAAAGAGAATGATGTAATTTCTTTTTCAGCTTCAGACTTTTTCTGATATGTATTATAAATTCAGAATAAAATTGGTTTAATATAAATTTTTGATTTGGGTATTTTGAGAAAAGCTACAGTTATTTCATTTATTTTAAACAACTTTTTACTTCAATCGGTATTAATTTTTCATTCTTTTTTAAATTTAAGATTTTCTGCATCAATAAACTTTTGTTTATCCGCGGAAAGTTTATCCGTTTTGTGGCTTATCCATGGTCTTCCAGGAAAAATGTTGTTTTTTTCATTATTCCTAGCACTTGAATAAATAATAATACTGTTTAGGCCTAATAAATAATACCAGTTAGGCCTACAGTTACAATTCAAAGGGGGGGGGGCCTCAGCTGTTCTCAAGAAAACATGTCATCACTTTTCAGAATTCTCTACTCAGTTGTTTCTTTTTGCCACTTCCTATTCACTTCATGCGTCTCTGTCAGCTTGGCGTCCAGCAGCAAGTTCATTTACGTGTATAAATCGGTGTTTCTATTTTATCGTGATTTTGGATATAACGACTGATAAAAGGGAAAAGATGATTTTATCAAGAGAGACTTGATTCAGGCGCTGAACACCATACTAATGAACAAATTGTATGTAGAGAGAGTTTTGGAAGAGTGAAAAGCCCTCGTGTAGCTGAAGAGTGCGACGTCACTTGAAAGAGAGTGAAAAGGATGAGACGACGAAGCAAATGAGCCATGACTCAGCTCTGAAGTGATCATTCATTATTTGGAGTGCAATTTCTCTACCACACTAACTTTCTGAGCTTTTTCAACCTCCAATAGGAGGCGACCTGCTCGGTCAATAGGGAGATGAGCTTCCCGCGACCTGAAAAAATCCCAAAATTTCCCAATGAGTAGTTGCTCCCTGATTGGACTTTTCTTCCAATGCTCTTAAAAAACTTTTCAGACGGAAGGTCGCCGAGTTATTGACCGATCCCTAGATTCTGGTGGCTAGTTTCAATCAAAACAGAACATTTCATATATTTCAGCTACTTTATTCAATAAAGCTTTTCTTCACTTACATTTTTATAAAATAGAACATTTTAGGCTTCAACAATTTGAATGTAAAATCAGCGTGCAATTGAATTTTTATTTTAATAGTTTAAATGATTATGGCTAGCTCAATCTTTTAAATGCCAACTTGAACACAGGGGATGATGACCTCTTCTGAGAACAAGTGCCACCCTTTAACCATTACCTGGGGGATACAACACTCTGTGTCAAAATGATGTTGATAAAAGTCCAGTCTCAAGTGAAGATTGATTGCTTGATTGAATATTAACGTAGCACTGTTCAGCTACACGAGGGCTTTTGGCGACGGACCACGTCATTTTGAACCATGGTCAAGTGACGTGGACGACACCTGAGCTGGAACCCCCTCTCCTAACTACCACACCACACCAATGGGAGGACGTTTCAGCTCTCGACAGATTTAACGTGCATCACTGCTCTACACGGCGGGTCTTTATTGGTACTGAGCTCGAACTCGTGACAAGGCAAGCCACGGTCCGATACCTATACCACTCGGCTACCGCGGCCACCTAATCCTCTTGGGGTTTTTGAAGGAATCCAGGACGCAGCCCTACAACTTACGAAGCAGAACTCAGGATTCAGTTCACCAGAAGGAAGATAGTTTGTGACAGAATTATGGATCCACCAGAGGTCCGACAGTATAGATGGAAGTGCTTCGTCACTAGAAGAAACACCATAAAAGGATATAAGGTGTCCTGGTCTTTAAAGAATACTTTTGGGAAGGGGAACCACTACAACAGACCAATATCTCAGGTTGTATCATTCTTTTCTATCGTTTCTTCTGACAAACAGTCAGCTATTTTTGCGGAACGTCAAGTCCTGATACAAAAATTTTTTAATACAAAAGTTTGTCACACGAAGAGAGACTAGTGTGTTCTTACAACAGTGAAAAATGAACTTTTGTTTAAATTAGTTTCAAAATTGTAGGAAACATATGTTGTTGATAACAATTGTTTGCTATCCTTGTGACTTGCCTATTGCACAAAAATTTCTTGATTTGTTTGTAAAGTGTACTTATATTTATGAAGTTATGTGTATTTATTGAGTATATGTATATATATCTGGTCTGGGACTTGGCATAGAAAGAAAAAGTAACCTTAACACTTATATTGCAGCCCGAATCTTTGGAGATTTCTCGGTTGAATGACCAGATTGATTACGATTCGTTAGTGATCCCACTTGCATTTAAGGCTGGCAAACCTGATGAAAATATAGAAAAGGAAGGTGCCAAGAAGATGTCGCGCAAGAAAATTCTTTGTAACCATTACTTTTTTCAATTGTTGTTCGAGCATGCGCAGTGGGCGCCGCCCGGCGGTGATTAAGTGTATTAAGCGAAAAGGAGAATTAGAGTTTTCAGAGTGTGTGGGGGAGATCAGACGAGCGAGAGCGTGGATTTACTGTGCCCATCGCAAGTGTTTCGACATACGCCCCGAGCACAAGCGAGAGAGAAAATAAAAGGTGTTTTGTCAACATCCTCGTCTGGTCTCCAGAGAGCAAAAACACATAGGGACCACTCCCCAACATTTGGTCCGTTCAGCTGAGCCGGAGAAGTGAGCTATTCAAGGTGACGTGAGTAGTGGTCTCTTTTATGTGTTTTTATTGTTATAAATTGAGGACTAAATTAATTTTAGAAAAATGTTTAAGAACTGCCGTAAGGAAGATCTTCGGATCGTAGCTCTTGAACTTGGTGAGACTGTTACTGAAAAAGTAAATATTGTTGAGTTAACTGAAATTATTAAGGAAGATAAATATTTTAAGGAGAACGTTGTGAATTTGTTAAGGAATTAATTCAATTTACGATCGAGGACCGTAAGAAAGCGGAGGAAGACCGTGAGCGAGTAGAGGAAGACCGTAAAAAAGAAGCGGGAAAATAGGTTACGAGAAAAGGAGCTTGAGCTTGAGCTTGCACGTTTACATGTTGGAGTTAATTCAGATAACGAGAGAACAGGTGAGGTTTGTAACTCGCTGGATGCGTTGGTGAAAAGTGTTCGCATCCTAACTGTGAAGGTGCCTAATAGACCTGAAGGTTGGGCATTCTTTTTCGCTTCGTTAGAGAGAGCCTTTATATCAAAAAATGTGCCCGAGAAATTTAAGTCGGAGATTTTATTAAATTTGTTGGGAGAAAAAGCTTCAAATGTGTTAACATATGTCAAAGATGACGAACTTAACAATTATGAAAAACTAGAATCAATTATTCTAAGAGAATACGAGCCAAGTGCAAATCAATTCCTTGAACAATTTAAAAAAGCTACGCGTCATCCAAATGAAAAATATATTCAATATACTTCTCGCTTAATTACAAATTGGCAGTATTACTTAAAATTAAGGAAGGTCTCTGATTTTGACAATTTAAATGATCTTATTATGTCCGACAAAATTTTCAGTTCGCTTGAAAAAGTAGTGTCACTCATTTCCGTTCGAGCAGGAAATGATTGGTTTCGTCCACTGGAGCTTGCCAAAGAAATAGACTTGTATAACACTTTTCGAGGAAAGAGCTTAAATCCTTTGCCGAATATCCTTACTACAGTGTTTCTCAAACTGTGGGGCGCGCCCCCTGGGGGGCGCGATAACCCTTCAAGGGGGGCGCGAGCATATCGAAAATAAAAGGTTAAAAAATAATTAATTTACTGGAATGAAAAAAAACACAAATACTTTCTGATATAATAAAAAAATACAGATTTACATTGATATGATTTATATATATCATCTGGTGAAAAAAGGTCATCAAAAATAAAAGATTCTACTTTGAACGCTCGTTAGCTATCTTTGATCCTATAACTAAATAAAAAAATATTTTGTTTGCTTTGCTATAATCCTACGATGAGAGATTTTTTTATTACGTTTCTTTTAATCTAAAATATTACTTTTGCTGGCTTTCAAACTTACTGGTATGGTTACCTGCATCCCTTTTTTTTAGGGAAGTTGTAAATTATATAATTCTGTTGCGTTTTTTTCACAATGTGAAAGAGTTTTATGATACATGGATAAGCATATTGAGCACTTTGAAGGATTAATTGACCAAGATTTATTTTTACGAGAATACTGAAACATATAATACAAAAATCGGTTAATTCTGGGAAAACTGTTTATTTGTTACCAATGACCTTGACAGAGAATCCTCTAATATGACAGTCTTAATGGGAGCTAAAATGAATTGATAACATATCTCCTTTTTTGGGAGTGGCAAACGTTTTTTTAGAATCTTAAGGTACCGTAAAATCTCTCCGGCGTATAGCGCGCACCGGCATATAACGCGCACCCATACTTTCAAGCTGCATTTTTTAATTTTTAATTATATTAGCCGTATAACGCGCACCCCCATTTTTACGAAAAAACGAGAAATGTACGTATGGAATGCTGGTATGTTTTTAAGCCATTTTTTTTTTTTTTAATTCGAGGTATTATCCCAGAATTTTGAAAAATAGTATATTTTTAGAATCAGAATCCTTTAATTTCATTTGGCATGTCGTTTCTTTCAAATAAATAATAGTCCGCTCTTTGTAGAAGTCTAATTTTTCTTATGCTTGTTTTTTTCTTATTTTTGAAACTATCATTTTTTTATACCCGGCGTATAACGCGCACCTCTAAATTTCGACGTAATTTTTTGTGTTAAAAGTGCACGTTATACGCCGGATTTTATGGTACTTGTTTAGACCGAGTTCCCGGCACGACCACTATTTTTCAAAAATATTTTCTTGAACATGCTGCATTTTTTCCTATGAATAACTTAGTGGTTTTAATTGTGATGTTTTGTGTACGACTGATTATGGTTTATAAATATAAATGAGCAGAATATAAAAAAAAGAATTGAGTATCTGTGATCTCTCTGAAAGGAAATTGAAGCT
>BMAV01016387.1:26059-85286 GCA_019973955.1 Trichonephila inaurata madagascariensis
TGCTTAAAAGTATCATATACAAAATTTAATACTTATGTTATTAATTTGTACGGTTTATAATTAAGATTGTGTATTGTAACTTTAGCGTCAAAGGGCATTATTATTGCATTCAGTAATTTATTAATGTATAAGGGGGGCGCGATAAAAATTGCGATTGAAAAGGGGGGGCGCCAGTATTGAAAGTTTGAGAAGCACTGCCTTACTAGAAATAATCCAGTGAACACACTGTTTTCGGATTTGTCGTTTCCGGGTCTACTTCTTTAGACGCGAAGGGAAAAGAACATAGTGGGTTTATTCAGGCTGAGGATAATCTAGAGCTTTCTCAATTAAGAAGTTTTGGGAAATCGAAAGCGTAGAAATAGATTCTGTTAAAACCAGTGAATTAGATATTTGTGAAGACCATTTTAAAAACACTCATTCGAGAGATGACCATTGAAGATATATTGTGGCGATGACATTAAAGGAAGATCCTTCATGTCTTGGTGAATCCAAACAAACTGCGATTCAGAGATCAAACTCTTTGTGGAAACGACTAAGTAGAGATAAAGAATATTTGTCCCTCTATGAGAAATTTTAACAGGAATATGAGGATTTGGGCCACATGAGGGAAATGAAGGCGGATGGGTCTGGAGTTGAATTTTACATGCCACACCATGGTGTTTATCGCCCCGATAAATCTACAACTAAACTGAGAACTGTTCTTAATGCATCAAGTCCTTCAACCGGTGGGAAATCTCTAAATTCAATTCAATTTAATGACGTACTGGTCCAAGAAGACCTCTTTTCCATTATGGTTCGCTTCCGAAAGCACAAGTATTTTACTACGGATATAGAGAAAATGTTTCTCATGATAAGCATAACGTGTTTGCAAAGAATTCTGTGGAAGAAGGGCATAGGAGAATTAATAAAAACGTACGAGTTAACTACAGTCACCTACGGCACAGTTAGCGCACCTTATCTGGCCACAAGAAATTTGAAGCAGTTAGCGAAGGATGAAGCTAATAATTTTCCTTTGGCAGCTCCTGTGGTGCTGAGTGACTGCTACATGGATGATATACTTTCGGGATCCGAGAGTATAGAAGAGGTAATCGAATTGCAGCATCAATTAATAGAAATGTTCAAGACCGCAGGGATGCATCTTCATAAGTGGTGTGGAAATTTACCCGAGATAACTTCAAATCTACAGGAGTATGCTTTGTTGGAGTCTTATGAGACTAAAGCGCTAGGAATAATTTGGAATCCTATGTTAGACTTTCTCTTTTTAGAATAGAGAAACAGAGGCAAACTTCATTCACCAAAAGAATGGTTTTGTCTACTATTGCAAGAATCTTTGACCCTTTGGGTCTCCTCGGTCCAATTATAACTTGGGCAAAGATATTTATGCAAAGATTGTGGTTGCTGGTATTAAGATGGAGTGATAAACTTCTTTTTAAAGATGAAAAGGAGTGGCGTCGATTTATCGACTCTTTGGAAGCCGTGAATAACATCTCTATTGACGGATGTATTGTGAATCACAGAGCAGAGAGCATTGAGCTACATGCATTTAGCGACGCATCGGAAAAGGCGTATGGTTCATCCATTTATCTCAATATATCTGCCCTTGGAGAAGTTAAAGTGTCTCGTAACGAGTAAAAGTCGAGTGTCGCCTCTGAAGCAGATTTCCAATTCGAGACTTGAACTGTGTGGGGCAGTTCTTGCCGCTAAATTGATGAAGAAGGTGAAAGAGGCATTGAAGCTTCAGATTACAGCTGTGCATTTTTGGTCGGATTCGACTATTGTGATTTCATGGATACATCGAGAATCAAGAGAGTTGAAGACGTTCGTGGCTAATCGAGTGTCTAAGATTCATCAACTAAGTTCCCGTGACCAGTGGCATCACATTGAATCAGAGCAGAATCCTGCGGATGTGCTATCTAGAGGACTACTTCTTGAGGAGCTTCGTGACGACTCTATTGTGGCATGGTCCTGAGCTTCTTCTACAGAGTACTTATTCAACCACTGTCATTGCGGAACCAACCCAGAGAGATGACTTTGACTGCGAACTAAGGGTGTCTGAGAGAACTCTGGAGACTTCATTGCTGAGTTCCAAGAACTTTGACTTTTTCAACCATCTTATGGACCTTTCTAATAATTATTTTAAAATAATACATATTGTTTCTTATATTTATAGATTTATTGACCATTGCAGATCCAAGGTGAAAAAGAGGGGACCTTTAACTACGAGTGAGGTAAATGATGCAGAAACCTGGCTTATTAAACAGGACCAGAGTGGCATTAACTTAAGTGACCCGTCAGGTAATCTTAAATCTTTGAACATATTCCAGGATGATAAAGGAGTCCTAAGAGTTGATGGAAGGCTGGAAAAAGCTTCCATACCCTACAGCAAAAAGCATCCAGCTATACTGGCTAAAAATTCTAAATTGAATAAAATATATTTCGTAACTTTATATAAGAAATTATTTCACGTTGGTCCACAAGGACTACAGAATGCAGTAAGATTAAGATTTTGGGCTTTTGGAGGTAGAAACCTAGCTAGGAAAGTGGTTCATACTTGTGTGGTGTGTTTCAAGTGTAAACCAATCCCCTCTTCTCAAATAATGGGCAATCTTCCATATGAAAGAGTAAATATGGCCCCTCCATTCAGTATAACTGGACTTGATTTGGGAGGTCCATATTTTGTAACTTACAAAAACCAGAGAAGGGCATTCTGAATAAAATTTATGTTTAAGTTTGCTTTGTGACTCGTGCCATCCACCTAGAAATTCTTTCCGATTTGACTTTGGATGCAATAATTGCGACCCTCACGAGATTCATGTCTAGGCGAGGAAAATGTTCCAAAATTTTTACGGATAATGCAACAAATTTTGTTGGTGCTAATTCTCACAACTAAAGGCATTTTATAAGACCCTTAACTTTCCAGATCAAAATCTTGCGGCATATTTCACTGAGGAAGGCATTGAATGGAATTTTATTCCACCAAGGGCCCCACACATGGGAGGTCTTTGGGAGGCGGACATAAAGTCAGTGAAATATCACCTCAAGCGAGCACTGGGAAGATCCCGACTCGCATACGAGGAGTTTGAAACAGTGATTAACCAAGTGGAAGGAATTTTAAATTCCAGACCCCTTACACCAATATCTAATGATTTTGATAACTTTGAGGTATTAACGCCTGCACATTTCTTGATTGGTAATCAATTAATTCTAATTTTGAGCCCATAGTAATTAATATTAATGACAATAGATTAAGCCGTTGGCAGAAAACAACAAAGGTAATTCAGGTAGTTTGGAAAAAATGGAGTACCGATTATCTAAATACTAAGATCTGTATTCTACATATAGATGTAAATAGTTAAGGTCAATTTCCATTTAAGAAAATATGTGTTTATCTTTGAATTGTTCTATTGTAATTTTAACTTGTTTTTTTTTTTTTTTACTGAAAATTTATAGTACCTTTTATATATATAATAATTTTGAAACCAATTGTGTAACTTGAAACTTGTTGTAAATTGTGAAACTGCATTGTGTGAAACTGTATTATTGAATATTAATATTGCAAGGCCGGGGGTATGTTCAAGCATGCGCAGTGGGCGCCGCCCGGCGGTGATTAAGTGTATTAAGCGAAACGAGAATTAGAGTTTTCAGAGTGTGTGGGGGAGATCAGACGAGCGAGAGCGTGGAATTACGGTGGCCATCGCAAGTGTTCCGACATACGCCCCGAGCACAAGCGAAAGAGAAAATAAAAGGTGTTTTGTCAACATCCTCGTCTGGTTTCCTGAGAGCAAAAACACATAGGGACCACTCCCCAACAATTGTAATAATGTTTTCCTTACGCATGGCTGGGGTTTTCCCCCTAGTTCCAGCCCGAATGGAGTGTACTTATGTGTTATATCATTGTATCTTAAGGAAGTAGAGTCTTTTTTTTTATAACTAAGATGAATTAAAGTTGTGAAATTAATAGAGTTAATTTGAATTACAGTACGGTTTCACGAGTAAATGAGTTTTCAGGTTATAGAGTAACTAGACCTAGATATTTTGGCAGATTCCTGAATTGCGGAAATTTTTAACGTAATGTTTGACGGGCAGGACCTACCTGCAAATCCCGTTTTGTCTACGTTGTGACGAGTCCTATATTCACGTTCTTACTCTTGTGGGGAAAAATGCTTCTTTAATTTTTGTATGATTATTAAACCGCTTCTCGTAGAAAAACCGTGATTTCTGTTAATTATTTCAACTCTAGCAATGTGGGAGTAGTAGTTGGTCGTTAGGCTGCTATTGAAGTGGATGGAAGAGGATTCTTCTTATTACTGACCAAGTGAATTCGCCAGGAAGAGCTCCATTGCATCGGATCTTAACTAGGATTAAGGGATCAAATTATTTGTTATAGATATTTAGATTAAGAATTGAGTTGACCACTTGTTTGGTTTGCTTGATAGTCAATTGAAAGATTAATAAAAATATTGATTTCATTATAATGGCTGATTTTTCGGTGTCTCTTACTTCCCCTCAACCGCGAGAGTGGCTCATGCATAATAGTGCATTTTTCGTGTTTACCTCCTCAAGGCTAATTATATCGGAAACTGAACCTATTGATTTGTCTCTTCCACGGACCTCAATCCAGAATCCTCAACTATCTCCTCTCTAAATTTGTTGGTCCAATTCCCTGTATATTAGTTATGACAACATTTTATGAAAGGTATGGCGGTGGTTTGGATTCCCAAGCTAAGATGTGTATCTGTTTATCTACTTCAGATTACTTATCCCAGACCCATCGATGCTGAAGTTTACTATTGCTGTTATTAATTTTCTGTTATAATTTGTGTATTCATATTTTCTTTGGCTCATTTTTTTTGTCTTTTTGTGATGTCCTTTTCCTTTTTTAGATTAAAATATATGTTTTTGTTAAATCGTTCTTTTGTTGAAAGCTAAATTGCAGTTGGCTGAAAAATTTAAAGGCTGACCTTTTTAAGATAAATAATTTAAGTTTTAGGATATTTTGTCCTTTTTGCTCTGGGTTTGACACTACTTAAGAAAGTTATGCTTAGTAGAGTTGGATTGTGTTGAGTTTATTTCTCAAAAATTAACCCGTACAAAGAAAGTCAACTAATAAATAATATAAATACAGCAATCACACACACACACATTTTTGAAAAATTTGAGAAGCTATGTCTCGAGAAGCTGTATACAAGTATTGATCAACACAAATTGAAAGGTCACGTGTAGGGCACTACGTGAATACCATCAAGCGTATGTGACACAATAATTTAAGAAAACACACTAAAAAAGAAATGGCGTGAAAACACACAATAATAAATGATATCTAAAACAATTTGCTTCATCAGCAGTTGTATCCAATTAAACCTTTCTCAAACGGATGCATTAAGTATAACTACGTTAAAAATTAACTACGTTATGTATATAGTGAGCGATCAATGCTTCTGGTGACTTGTTATCCCAATGAATGACATTGGGTGATTTTTATGAATGACTGAAATTTCTGGCTGCTGAAAAGTGAAAGCCATGGACTTGAGTGACCATGATTTAAAACCGCTACTTGCTAGTTCGTATCATAGAACGTCAAACCAGCCCTACTAGATGCACCATGTCTTGTGGTGCTACTATGTTGAAATATCACACAGTTCTGTTTCACATATAGGTAATATAGCAGTGGAACATTATGTAACACGAGTTATGATGCCTGCAACTGGTGTGAGCGCCCTCACTCCAAAAGGACAATGTCTTACACAGCCCAAATGTTTAATAACCCAGGAAAATTCACACTTTTTCTGGGTGGCAAATTCTCTCCATTACTAAGCAAAAGGTGTGCAAGGGATTATACACTCATGTTCATAAATTAAGGATAATTCAGAGTCATGAGCAAATCGAACGCTAAAATATACCACGCGTAAAATGACTGCACACATCTTCAAGAATAAATTACAAATTGAAAGAAGACACTAGATGACACCGATAATATGTCACAACGACGAGAGTGGAAGGAATACAGACAAAGAAATAAGATTGTTCGCAAGCGCTTTATAAGCCTTTCAGTGCAATAACCGCATAGTTATGACACGAAGAACGCATTTGGAGGATTTCTTACGTGGTAGAATTATCGGCCGTCTGGAATATGGGCGTACCCAGTTGCAAATATCCGAAGGAATCATCCAGAGTGTCATCTCCAGGCTATGGCAACGATGCCAAGATGATGGTAATGTGAGTTGACGTTACAGCACAGATCACCCCCGAGTTACAACGCTGAATGAGGAGCAGTATTTGGCAGTTTCTGCCAAAAGAAACAGACAAAGCACAGCATCAGACCTGTCTCGTCAGCTCTCTTCAGCCACTGATATGACAGTTTCAAGGCAGACCGTGTACAGACGCTTAGGGCATATTGATCTATATTCTCTCTCGTAGACCTGTCAGATGTGTTTCACTTACTTCAACTCACTGTCGCCTGTGGTTAGCCTGGAGTAGAGAGAATGCATTGTGGACACCGCAACATCGGACATGTGATGTTTTCCGCCGAGTCCAGGTTTAGTTTGCAGTTAGATTCTCGCCCTCATTACCCCTGTGAGAACATTATTGAATGACACCGTTTTGGTTGTGCAATATTGCTCGTTTGAGGGTAAGGGGATTATTTTGGTTTCCAGAACTGACTTGCATGTTCAAATTTGAGCCAAATATATCCGGACGTCATTCTGGAACAACATGTACTTTTGTTTTTGGGTGTCATGGGCTCAGAATTTGTGTTTATGGATGACAACGCCCGTCCTCACCGTACAAACATCGTAAACGAATGCCTTTAATCGAACGATATCACCTGTATGGACTGGCCAGCATTCTCACTGGACATGAATCCAGTAGAGCATGTGTGGGACATGCTTGTTCGACGAGTTGAAGCCCGTCAACCACACCCTACATGTCTATCGAAACTTCGGAGAGCATCACTTGATGCGTGGTGTAATATTCCCCAAGATTAGATCGATAAATTAATACTCGGTGCGTCTAGGCGTTGTACGGACTGTATTGCATAGTCTGGGAGACATACTATGTATTAACCATCATACCAAGCAAGCAATATTGGTTTATGTAAATAGAGTTTTTTTTGTGTAATTTGCTCCATGGAGCAAAAATCACAATTTTTATTAATGATATCAAACATATAGCATCTATTTTGCTCTTTACCTTTAGTTTAATAAAAAGGTTTTACAAATAAGTCTCATTTGTTTTTCTTCTCTTTGCCTGACCTTGCATTATCCTTAATTTATGGACATGAATGTAGGTTCATATACAGGGTGATTCGGTAACAGAACGACGCAGGGTGTGTAGGGCGTGCAGGAATCGCATAGGAATGCAGGGTCACAAATGCCGTAGAGAAGCAGAGAAATAGAGCAGAAACAGCAACACATTAAAGAGACAGAAAACGTTTTATTGAATGGTTGTACTACGACAGGTGTTCGAAATTACAACCCGGCCTGTAAATGGCGCTGCATGGAATCCCTTATGTTCAGAAAGATTCTTCCCGGCCATATTGTGGTAGCTGGCGCTGAACACCGATCCTGTTGGAAGTCATCATTTGCGATCCTTTTCCCAAGTTAGTAGGATGAACCCGTATTCAAATGAGGAACTGGTCCACAGGCTAATCATGTATGGAGCTGCACATTATAACAAGCATACCCCATCGCCTGACGGATCACCGGACCTATCCTACACTTCTTCTGGGGTCACATGAAGAGTTCGGTATACCAGACACCCGTTCCTTCAGTTGAAGACCTCATCGCTCAACTATTTGTAGCTGCCGGGACGTTGCGCAACATGGTAGGAGTCTTCCAGAACGTAAGGAATACCATTCAGAACCGCTGTCAGGCCTACCAGACGACTTCCGGTCGTAATTTTGAACACATGTTGTAGTACAACCTTTAAATAAAATGCTTTCTGTCCGATTAATGTGTTTCTGCTCTTTTTCTCTGCTTCTTTGTACTATACCTCGCAACTGCAGCGACCATGCATTCCTATGTGATTCCGAGTCGTCTGTCTACACTCTGCAAGTTTTTCGGTCTGGTACCGAATCATCCTGTAATAGACCAAATGCGGGAAACGCTTGAATGCTTCTGGGGAAATATTATTTCAGGAGACTATTAATAGCATCGCTGCAATAATTTGTTTAACCGAATTAGATTCATTCTTAATCAAACACATTTTTTTCATACCTTGTTTGCTTAGTAATTTGCGAGCGTTTTCTACGTGCATTGTGATCTGTAAGTAGTTGCGTATATGTTTCTCCGAAATTACAGTCTCACTTACGATAAATGTAGTATTGGATAAATCTGCTAAAGAAAAATATAGGCTATTATTGTAATAATTTGCATGCTAGTTGTCAAGTTTAGGATAAATGTAAATAGGGACGTAGCCAAAAATACTTCACGGGGAGGAGATGCTCTACTTCAACTGGAAACAGATTGTCAAATTGGTTTGAATAAAACATGACAAACTGTTTTTGAGAGCACGTGGAACAAAACATGGTTTGAAGGGAGATATTTTAGTACTGTAGTATTGTGTTTTGTAGATATTTACATATTCTCCCCACCCCCATAAATTTATTTTGTACATTTGCACAAATACCGTATTGTTTTAAATGTTAGAATTTTTTATGAAAGCAAATTCATGTATTGCAAAAATGAAAATGTATATTTAATTTAAAAATAAATGAAAATTTTATTTTATTAGAAGTGATCTACTTAAAATTTCCATAAACAGTAATCCTTACGGGGAGTTACAAACCTCTCATATCCCGTCATCGCTACGGCTAATGGATATAAATAGTTATTTTAACCTTAAGCGTTAAAAAAAATTACACTGCTGGCCACACAAAATTCACCTCCCAGAAGAAACAGATATCACAGCGAAGTTTATTTGGCAGATAATATGTTGTAAAAGATGAAAGGATTGAAACTACAGCCACTTGTGACGCATGGATGATGACAAAAGCAGTAATTAGTGAAGCCGCCATTTTTAGCTATAACCGTTGCCACACTCCTCAGCATCGAATCACAGAGGCTTTGGAAGTATCCTTGGGGTCCATCCGGCTCTCACATAGTGCCGAAGTTGATCTGCTGTAGCATGCTGTGCATTTTCTATTCGAGAGAACAAGTAGGCCAAGGAATCTAATGAGTAAAGAAGAACTTTGAACATTGCGTGCTACGTGTGGTTGCGCATTATCCTGTTGGAATACGGCTGATGGCAAGCGCTGAATGGATGGGAGGACCACAGGCTCTAATACCTTAGAAATGTAGCGCTGGCTATTCAGTGTACCGGCAATGCGTACTAGAGGGGTGCGGCAGTGAAATCCAATACCACCCCAAGCCACGATACTGGGTGCAGGACCAGTGTGACAATGCATAATGCAACAGTTCAGCGGCCTCTCTCCACGGTGTCTCTAAACTCGAATCCTACCATAGTGACATTGCAGTCAGAAGCGAAATTCGTCAATAAATACAATGTCGTTCCTCTCCTTTGTCTATGTCCGCCGTTCATCGCACCATTGGCGGCGTATACGACTGTGGTTTCCAGTCAAGAGTAAACGAAGCAATAGACACCTTGTGGACATTCCACTCTGCTGCAAACGGCGTCATGTGGTACGAGCGAACACCGAATGATGCGTAATAGACTGAATCTGTTGGGCTATGGTTCGTGATGGCTGCGTGATCCATCACTGCTAAGCACACAATTTGCCGGTCACCACGGGCAGTGGTGTAACGAGGTGGGTACGATCGTCCACGTTGGTCTGTCTTTTCTTCCTGCATCCAGCGATGATAGATCCACATCACGGCTTCGTCCAACACGTTGACAGGTTTTTCTGAAGGATAATCCACAATTCCTATAGGGTACTTATTCTCTGTCGGTCGAATTCAGAATCTTGGTCAAAAGACAATCGATGCCTTCCACAAGACATAGGTAAACAGTTTACGCTAAAAAAAACCGCATGATAAAATAATTGCCATACTTCAAATCGCCAGTCTGTTCTGACCTTATATAGCGCATGCAGTAGGAGCTACGGCCGTCGTGATGTGCGTCTGTGCTATAATGCTAATGATTTGCATATTTTATCGGCGAAAACGTATGCTGTTAATTTCCCATGGCTTGCATGCTTTCTTCAGAGTGTTGCATTTCGTCAATCAATGAAACAAACAAAAAATCACCATTACTATATTTTAATAAAATTTACTATAATTTTTAAAAAAAATTGTCAATGGATTAGGAATAACTTTGCTAGGTTGTGTAAATATTTTTGAATGAATAATTTGCTCCAGTTAATTAGTTTTATTTTAAAATTTAAAACTATATCTCTGAGTATATATATATATACACTCATGAACAAAAAAATTAGCGCACTAAGAAATAATTGCGTAATCGTAACAAAATTTTGCAAGAAGGTACATGTCGCGGAGATATGCAAGTGATTGGAAATGCAGCGGATTGCGCATTAAGTATTACCGGTAGAGGGCATATAACATCGTTCTCCGTGGAATATAAAACAGGTAACCCAAACTTGTTTAAATGTGCTGAATCGTTTACAAAGGAATAGCTGGGATAGACATGCCATTACGCCGTTTTCGAAGACAATATGAGCAGTTGTTGCAGTAAGAAAGGGAGAGAATCACCGTCATGATGGAAGCTGGGTGGTCAGCTAGGCGAGTAGCTCGTCAATTATGACGCCCTGATTGTGTTGTGAGGAGGTGTTGGGACCAGTGGATCCGAGAGATGTCATTTACACGAAGACCAGGCTCAGGACGCCCTCGACAGACCAGTCGTCGAGAAGACCGCCACATCGTAAGAAATGCACGCGTACAGCCAACTGCTTCACCGGCCGACATCCAGGCACAGGTAGCACCTTCACTAGGGGCCCCTGGGTCTTCTCGAACCATACGAAGGAGCCTGGCTGGAGGACATATGGCCCCATTACATGTGCTGCCCTTGACGCCCACCCATCGACGCATCCCTTTGGAGTGGTGCCACGCACGAAGAAACTGGACTGCAGCGGAATGAAACCAGGTCGTCTTTAACGACGAATCCAGATTCAATCTCCGCAGTGATGATAGTCGTGTTCGTATGTGGAGACCCCGTGTTGAACGCCTTAATCCTGCCTTTGCTTTACAGCGACACACCGCTAACACAGCTGGTGTGATGGTATGGGGTGCCATTGCCTACAATACAACAATACACGGTCACCTCAAGTATTTATCCATGGCACCAAGACCGCCCAGCGGTATGTCCATGACATCCTGCAACCACATGTGTTGCCACTCATACAAAGGCTCCCAGGAGCCATTTTACAATAAGACAATGCTCGGCCTCACACGGCAAGGATGTCACAAGACTGTCTCCGCACTATTACTACCCTTCCTTGGCCTACCCAATCCCCAGATTTGTCTCCAATTGAGCATATCTGGAATAATATGGGATGGCGAGTTGGGCATCCCACGTGTTTCGACGAACTAGAGGCAAGGTTACAGCAAATATGGAACGAAATGTCTGAAGACATCCTACAGAGCTTGTATGCCTCAAATGCCCTATCGTATCGTATCATGCATTCGTGCTAGAGGGAGTTCAACAGGGTATTAAATCCTTCGTTCTTTTGCCTTTTTCTCTGAAATAAATAATTCTTTTTCTTTGATTTTCAAATCATAACAAAGTAGTCATTACGTATGCAAAATTTCGTTTCATTTTGACGACTCCTTCTTTAATTTTTTTGTCCATGAGTGTAAAAACCTTTTCAAAATTTATTGGATTTCTCCTTTTGTACAGCGTTTTTCTGTTTCATATGATTAAACTTATTATTCGATTAAAGAAACATAGATAATATCAACAATTTCCTTTGGTTGATTAAAATGCAGTATTTTTTTGCTTTCCTAATTTAGCCTTATCTTAGAAAATTACCGACAGAAACTATTTTTGAAATAAATCATCTTAGCTTTTTCTTTTTGAAATCAAAATCTGATTGTGAGATTTGTTTAATTATTGAACCTATCAAAAGAGAACTAAAATCTAATGAATGTTAGAAAAAGTCTTTTGAGACTTACACAGAATGAATGAATAAATACAAGCAATTTTACACAGATAAAATTTATTTTCTTGTCATGTGATAAATGAACTTACAATTATATTGAAACGTAGCAATGAAAGAACACATAAAAGAATTCGAAGGTTTATGTTAGCACATGAAATACAAACACAACATGTACAACGCCTCACAGGCTACGAATGAATCAACATTCTGTACAAGGAATTAATCAGCGGGAGAAGAACACACAGAAATACGGAGGCGTGCACATTGGATAGAAAGCGTGAGACAGAAAAGAGGTTGACTACAGTTAAGATTCATTGGTACAAATATTATTAATTACTTTCATGTTTTTTTAGATGGCTTTCACAGTAATTATATATATATATATATATATATATATATATATAATCAACACTTTATTGAAACCCAATTTAATTTAGAGGCTAAAAAAGAACAGCCTAATTTTTTTAAAACATCCACAATGAGAAACAAATTATTCTTAACTTTTTTTACTACTTATTATGTAAATTTTTTGAAAGATTACAAAAATTGTTATCTATAGACTCTCTTCAGTAAATGATTGTCCACAATTGAGTAAAGCAGCGATTATGCATGTTTAGGGACTAAACTGAAATATACATTCGATTCGATTTAATTTTTTGCAAGAAAAAAAAATTGAAAATCCAGTTTTTTTTTGCCTATCCAGTTTACTTTCAAATCCCGAAATGGAATCTTTATCTAATTTTAAATCAAATACTTGTTACTTCGTTCTTAAGAAATCCTTTACGGTCAACACTGACTAAATAAGAGGGTCTACGCCATAGAAAGGAAATCCATAGAAAGGAGACAAACACAGAACAGTAACTAGTGAGCTGATCTCAGAGTACAATATCATCTGATCCTTTGCCGAAGAGTTTCTAACACAAAACACACGTTACAACACTTGATACAATAGTTAGATATTAAACGTACATTTTTCCAGAGAGGAATTCGAAGCGTACGTCACCCCAAACAATAGGGTTCAACTCATTGGATTTTCATTGACACAAAGATTCTTATTCACGATTTTATTATGCTTGAATCGACTCCTTTTAAAAAATGCTTTCCTTTTGTGAATGGTCTTTTGAAAAGAATCATTGCATGAAAGAGAGACAGAACGCTTCATATGACAGGAAGGAAATGGAATGGTGCGGCATTGAAACAAAGTGCATTGAGAAACATGTCAGCAGAGTAAGCAACCTGTAGCGACATCTATCATGAAGAGAATTCTAATAAACCATTTCCTATCAATGGAATGATTTTTCTCCGGAAAACCCCAAAAGGACTAAAACAAGAAACATGCATTCACTGCGCTGATTGGTAATCACATAGAGATAGGAAAGGGTGTTAGTGCCATCTGAAAGATATACAGTGAGCACTAGTCTTGAATTTTGATCTTAACCCCCTTTTACTTTACAATCCTTATTTGTAAGACTTTCTTGTAACCACTTCAAGAAGAAAACAACAATCACTACACACATACAATGTCTAAATATCAGAAGCGCTTACATTTCCAAAGAATTCAGTGAAATGGATTGGATTTTACAAGATTTAGGATTGGATTTTTCTTAACAAAATTGACAATTAATTTTTCTTTATTACAAGAGCAGTGAACTTTCTAGTAATTTCTTTTAGTGTCCATGTTTAGAGCAGCTTTAGTTTCTCAGAAAATTTAGTTATCGTATCATTTCACAAAATCAATAAATGGCAAGAAATTTTCTAAAATGAAAACGTCTCACTCCCCCGAAAGTAGCGATTGAATCGAAATGAAACTCAAAGTTGATTCATACAAAAAGTCTTTTTGTATCAATCAAACTCTCCTATTCTTTATTTGAATTGAATGTATGTATTGAAATGGCTAGAAGTTGTGCATCGAGAATTGGAAAAAAGAATAAATACATCCAATCTTCATTCTGTTAAGTAAAAAGTGTGAAATATAATTTCAGTGAGTCCTCTATTGAGTGATGAAATTTAAAGTACTAGAGAACATTTGTAAAAGTTATATATAAATATGTGCAAAAAATACGAAAAAAAAATTAACTTAAACTCCAATTAAAATAATTGACAACTGTTTTTCTTTTAGAATGTTTTAATGTTCACAACTGTGAAGTAAATGAAATACAGCTCATCATAAACTAATTTGTTATTTCATGCATAAGAGAATCATGCCAAAAGGTATTAAAATTAAAATAACATTTACATTGCCTTGTAAATTGATTAAAAAGATCAGATTCAACGTAATTCATTCTTTTAAATATCTTTTAAAAACAAAAAATAAAATGTGTTGGGAAATAAAAAAAAAAAAAAAACATCTGTTAAGTAAAGAAAAAGTCTTTAACAGAAAGGGGGTGAATACAAAGTAGTTGATTGAAGAGATAAAAATGAATTAACATCCAAACGATATACTGTAAGCATTTGAACAGCAAAATGTAGGTTGCTTTGTTGCAAAAAGAGCAATACTCCAGTAAGCCTTAAGATATATTTATCCATATAACACACACGCACGCATACATTCACGCACGCACGCACGCACACAAGCACACGCTAGGCTCTTCATCAAGTGATTGATGCTCCCTGTGTGTGTGTGTTTATTGCTAAGTCTTAATTTGATATATTGTTATCCTACAGATCCCCATTGTAAGTTGTATGCATCAAGCAGAGTGAGACATTATTTAACAGAAATCCACTGCTCTGAATATTCACATGGTTCTTTACAATACACAACTAGAGTGTCAAATGATCATTTTCCTTTCTAGAGAGTTTGAAAGAGGAGACTTCACAGTCTGATATGGAGGTTTGGAAATCTATTTGAAGAGCACTGAAAGTATTGGTCTCTGCGGATTGTCAAAGGGGCCCATTCACATCAGGTGACTACTGCTTGAAGCTTTTTCTTTATTGCTCCAACCTTTCACCAAATTATTATTTCCCGAAAAGAGATTGCTGGAAGAAAAATAAATTATTATTCAAAACACTGACATAAAGAAACTTATTGTGCTTAAAATATTGATTAGTGCTGTCTTAGAGAATTAAAACTTTTTGTCCCAATGACGCTGTGGATTGGTATTTTTACCTTTGCAGACCCCAGGAGTTGGTATTACGTTTTAGTGCGGCAGGTAATTTGGATGCCCAGTTTTCTCCTCAGAGTGAGGCACCTGAGCTCTGACGATGCGAACTTCCTCTAGGAATTTAATTTTGGCACCCAGCCAAACAGGTACTCAAAGGATCTTTTACATGCTGTATAATCATACGGTATGTGGGTGCAGTTGATTTTCTGAAACATGAAAATCCCCTGACTTGGGCCGGGGTTGAACCCACAACCTTGGGCGCAGAAGGCCAGCGACAAACTAACTACGCCAACAAAGAAACCAGCCGTCAGAATATAAACTTAGTGTGAATGCAGTAATACACAAACAATCCCTAGGCATATAGTTATAAATAAGTATAAAAAAATTCTGCTAAATACTTATTTTAAAATGCGATTCATTAAAATAACTGATAAATGTTTATTTTTCAAACGAATAAAATGTTTTGCTTAAAAGCTGACTTATTTCGTTATTTTCGAACTATTCTGCCTAAATAAAACAAAAAAGAAAAAAAAGCTTATTCTTAGTTTAAAATTTTTTGGGTAAACTCTTATAAAATTAGGTATTGTAGGATGCTTCAATGTACGAAAAATTTATCTGGAATTATAAATTAAAAAAAGTAATATGGAATAGATGGTAATATCTCTTAATGTTTAACAATTAATACGCGAAATGAGAAAATAATTTGTGATAGAGAAATTAACAATTTGTTTTACATTGATATGTTAATTGACTAGTGGAAATGTTATTTTTAAGTTATTGATTTGAGAATTATAATAAATCTTCTTATTTTTTTTATTGATAGTAAAAATGGTTTAAATGCTTCTGTTTCGTGGTTGAGAAAACAAAAGGTATGGAATCATTCTGAGCAACATATCCTGGACAGGTTTTAAGGCCCTCTGTAAATTCATATCATTTATAGTGATATGACGAAATATTTTCACTAAAAAAAATTGCAATTAGTTGATTTTACAGAAAGAAAGAACTCCACATAATTCTAAAGATTTCATTCAATAAAGTGAAACCTTATTCGATGTGTGATATTTCTTTTAAAGCATTTTTAATTTTTTTAGCAATCTTAAAGACAGAGACTAAATTTTAAGGCAAACATTTTGTTAACACTCCCGAAAGTTTTCATTTTGCACGGAATCCCTGCTGATAAAATGGTCTATCTGACTACAAAACATACTTTAAGTCTTTTACTCAAAGAGTGTAACACGGACTGACAAACTGTGCACATTCTCGATATTTTAGTAAGGAGTGAATTTCTTGAAAAGAATTCAGATATTTTTAGAAGTTTTACTAAAAATAGTTTTAAATGTATATGCTACCGGCAAAGTATGAAATCCCGCATTCTGTAAAATGACTAGGCATTCTATAGAATGCCTGAAACTAGACGGCAATGTATGAAATGATTCATATTTTACACATTGCCTAGGCATTCTATAGAATGCCTAATGAGAACGAGGGCCTGAGGCTCGGAATTTGTCAGTTACACATTACAGTTTGTTTGGGTGTGTCAAAATACTCAATTTTACTTAAACTGTTTCAACATAGGGTCGGCAACTTATGGCACGCGGTACAATTCTTAGTGGCACTTTGCACTACTCAACAATTTTATTAATTTTTGAATTGTTTCAAAAATGCCCTACTGTGTGGTACGGTGAATCCTATTGGTAGATTGGTTTGACACATTACAGCTAAAAGGTTACCGACCCCTGGTTTATAGACATGGAACAACTGTTCGATAACGAGCTGGCCAAAATTCGAGTTGATGCTGCAACTCCCCCCGAAATTACTTACTAGAAGTTAATAACTGATGTATACACAAAATACCAAAAAGACTACTAAGAAGAAACCCAGGGACTATTGGCTGCTGAATAGCAATGATGTGATGTTTGTGGACTATAAAAGTAAACTCATTTAACCTGTTAAAGAAGGCATCAGTACCATACAACAGTGGTTCTCAACTTCCGGTGCATGGTTTAAACGGCATAGGGGCACTCAAGGAGCATTTAATTATTCCCATTTTATTTACTGGGGTGTATTTCTCTCTTGTCTGTGCGACTTTCCATGAAAATCTCTTTATATTTCATGTAACATCCCTTTATATTAATTTTTGGGGCAACTGAATTTTATTCTGAAGGCATGTTTAAATACAATTAAATTGTTAAACCAAAACAATTTAAAATATAAATAACCAAAAAAACAAACCTCAGCGGGCCGCGATAAAATTATCAAACGTTGACCGGTCCGGAAAATATAAAGGTTGAGAAGCACTGCTATACAGTATTACGTACGGATTCTGAGGACGTGATAGAATTCTTATACAAAACTTTCAACCAAATACAAAAGTGTTACACGTTATGAAATTGAACGGTTCATCCACCTTTGTAAACCTTGCCAGAAAAAACAGAAAATTATTTTTTTAAAAAGTTATTGTTGTGAAAACTGCGACTTTTTTCCAAATGCCAATATATTGGCACTTGTAATGAGTGAGAAAGATTTCTATTGACTAAGAACTTCTGAAGGAATTTTAAAACAAATCACACAATCATTCAATTACGAAATCACAATTTACTTTTCGTGCCTTAAAAACTTGCTTAGAATTCAAGATATTCCTGACCACGAAATTCTTCTCCTGTCAGTTGTCCAATGGAAGCCATCATACACTTACCTCTGAAAGTCTGCGTACACAGCACAACTTACGTATTGAAGTTACGCTTACTATTCAAGTCTCGGTTCAGAAAATCAACATACCTGTCAGAGATTCTTCAAAATTACCTTATTCAAACAACAGCAACAAAATTCACCTTAACATGAAAAAACAAGAATGACCTCCAAATCATCACCAACCACCCTCGCCAAAAGTCTTATAAAATAGAGCATTTGAAGACCTTTTGTTGTAAAATAATTGAACTAAATCATGTTTTTAAGTAATTACAAGCTTCTTGTACGATTTATTTAGGTTTTGAAATTTGAAAACTTATGTGAGTCCATGGAAGGTAACAGAAAAGAGATCGATATATTGTTGAGAGAAAAATCCTCATAGAACTCCAGAAAAGGGAGAAATTTTTAAAGAAACTGTTAATAGAAGACATTGATTTATGCAAAAAAGTGTTCATTAACTACAAATCAACTAAAATTTTAAAGCCCAAGCCAAGTTTCTGAAGTGTCACCTCGAGAATCTTACTTTGTACTATACGCTGTAAAAATAAATCCAAGATTATGAGCTTCACAAAAGCTAAAAGTGATGCTGAGATATTGGAAAAAAGTGTGAATTTAATTACATTTCGAAGAGAACTGAAAAAGGATGACTATCATGGCCGAGTCGCACTCAAGAAGCTGTTCATCTCTCAAGTGAACAAAGCTAAGAGCTCCTTTGCCAAAAAAACACCTAAATAGGACATATAATTATTGGAAAAATGTATTATACATTTTGTGACAGGCTCATCGTGATTTCAACTAATATCCTATTGGGTTTCTTTGGGGCCAGAATGTCAATTCTTTCCAACCAACTCGAGAAGTGAAACGTGAATATTCAAATTGGGAATCTTATAAATAATAGAAGTTTAGCGTACGCGGGTGGTTATGAGGAGTGAATATACGAGGTCTATGTTTTACCAGTGCTTAACTTAAAGTGAGAGGAAATCCCGAGTCAAGATTTAATCTCTCCGTACTTGTGCAATCAAGTTAAAGGTGGATACTTTTCCACAAGAATAAAAGACACGTCAGTTAGAATCAAGTGAATTGCTGTTTACTCAAGATATTTCGTTTCGACTGTTAAATTGAATTATTAAGAACTGTAGTTACTGAGATTAAAAATAGTCGGTAGAGTTAGATGTAGTAGTCGGTTACGCGATTATTTGGTAATACGAATAGCGTGTTCTTTCACTTCAGATTCACTTGATTTGAATATTAGTACTATTGTTGTACATTGTTTAAGTTAAGATCTTATAAAACGACATGGCTGCTTCTTCGTTCCTTTCAACAGATCTGGGTCACGAGGATAATGTAGAAGTGGGGCTCCCTCGATCGGGTGCCTTACAATTGAATTGAAAGTAGTTTTTGAATTTTCGGCATCAAAAAGGACAAAACTATACTTGCGAAAATTCCTGCATAGATCTTAAGGAGGAGAATCTTTTTTCGACTCTCAAACATGTAATGTATGGGGAAGCATAGAAAGCTTTTGGGTTGTTAAGCTTGAATTTATTGAATTAACAATGCCCAAAAATCGTTACTTGGTACCTAGCAAATGACTTCCATTGTGAAGCCATGGCTGTTCAATCATGCCCCAAAGCAATTCCGTAAGCCCCCCCCCCCGGTCCCCAGACCTAAGTACAGTACAGCATTTGTAGGATTTACTCGAGTGAATAACCGGAGCGGGCGTAATAACACACAAAAAAATGCTCTAATCTGTCATAGTAGAAGAATGGAACAAAATAACCACAGATGAGACAACTAAGCTATTTGAATCCCAGCCAAATATGTTGAGAGATTTATAACTTAAAAAGTAATAACTTTTAGTTACAATCAATTATTGTAAAGGTTTCTTCCTAGTGTACGCAGACTTTCGACGCATACGATTTGTGTCGTTCTTAAGTTGTTAATAATTGTATAATTTTATGTAATAATCAGGTGATTGTGTTGCTTATACTATTTGAATTTACGACGTTAGAGGAATCAATAAAAAACAGTACTGATTTAGAAAGACTTGATGTAATTAGCGATCTTTGCAAGAATATGAACGATGATCATCTGTACGCAGACTTTCGGAGGCAAGTGTATCGTCGGCCTAATTATCAGAATGCGTAACTCCACAATGGAACTAAATTTGATATATGAGTGCTATGATTCCTTAATTGGATGAAGCAGCGGTTGTTGTTGAGTTACAGGGAATCCAAGGCTAGCGGTAACAAATCGTCAGGAAAATAATTGGAAAGAACTGTTTTGAAACATATTTCAAACGAAGAATTTTGGAATAGATTAAAAATAACCAACATCAATCAATAATGAATATCAATATAACATAATAAAAATTATATATAATAATATGTAATATATTATTATCATATAATATAATTTAATAGTAATTATAATATATGATAATATATCCATACAATATAATAATAATAATAATATAAATATAAATAACATACATATAAATAACATACTAATTATAAATAAAAACAACATTCGTAATATTTATAAAAAGTAAAATAAAAAAAATTATAAATAAGTAATACAAAAAACAATTATATAAAATAATTATTTTTTTATATTGTCCCCAGTCACGCGTTGCTGTGGCTCAGTCTTGTTAAACATGTTTTCAGTATGTTAAAACATTTGCATTGCAGGTAGGATCTTTTGTAAAAAGAAAAATGTACGCAAAACTTTCCTTAACTGATATCATTTATAATTTGTAAACCAAAGGCTTGAAGTTATTACGGCTTATTTTTGTCCTTATGTTATGAACCTATATATATATAAATTTATTTATATTGTCTTTAAAGTGGAGACCTCAAGTTTGGAGATAAATTTTAAATGGCTCTACTCTGGATTCCTTGAGGGCAATGGGTTGGTTTTACAGTGATTATATATATTTCTATTAAATCAGAGGTGTGTTCACAAATGCACATTTATCCAAACAATGTCACTTGGAAACATCAATTGTATTTCCTGATGTTATATAGGAAATGTTTTGATTCTGCAGTATATCTAGCAAGCAAAATTTTTAGTGGCTCTGCGATTCTCCAAGTTGAGGTAGTTTAATTTTTTCAGAGGTACAAAACATTCCTTTCGTTTCTCCCTTAAACTCCAGAGCATTGCAATAAGGATACACTTCCATCATTGTGTAGATGAGAACATGCTGCCTGAACCTAGAATCTCTTCCACTGGATTGTACCGGAATGCAAGGCGACTGTTATTGTGTGATTGCCCACCACAAAGTCATGTTTGACGCAGATGTGCTGTTTCTGGTTAACATCTTTCTGATGTGTTGTAAAACACTAATGATGTGCTCGCAAATGTGCATCCTCAAGTCTGGCTGCATGTTGCTCTGCTGCGTCCTCAGCATGTGTTTGTGCCATTCTTTGACTGTTTTTCTCATTTGCTGATATTCATTCTTTCTCAGTTTGATGTGCAATTACACTCGTTGCAGTACTTTTGCCTTGCAAGTATGATGACCTAAGTTTGATTTCCCGCAAGGCATTATTTTTATGTAGTGAAGCCAATTGACTGCACTTAAAATGAAAAGAGAATTAAAACAAAAACATACAAAATTTCAAAACATTAAAAAAAAAAAAAGAAAAATCAGGAACTAAAAGAAAAGGAAAAAATAAAAAATGCTAATGAAATATTTCACTTCAAACGTGCATCAATTGACACAGCTGAAATCCAACACAATGAGAGGCTGAAGATATTTTCAATCGAATACGCCAGGAAAGTTCCAATATAAACATGGATATTGCAGCAGAAATCTACGACGTATTGATAATGATGAAGTATTTTTGCAATTCACAATTCAATTAGCATTATCAATTGTTATCAACAAAGTTAAGGGCTTATCTTTAAAACAGAGTGGCTTATATCTAGACACAGACTACTTTTCACATGGATAATTATTTGTTATCTGTGTACTTAAATATTAGCATCACCGCAGCCAAATTACCGCCATGCAAATCACACCATTTTCCATCCATTTCTTTTTTCATAAAAAAAATGTTCGAATCTTTGTTGTTTGGATATTAAGGTGCGATACACGTGGCACCAATTTTGTTACGGTGATGCTAATACATAACTACTGATGTGTGTTACAGAGCAGCAGTCACCAATTGGTGATGCGTGAGAAATTTTAAATGGTATGCAGAAAAATTGGGACATTATTTATATTTCTATGAAGATTCAGTTTAAAAAAAGATGAACAACAAAATTACATATTATGGGACATGGATTATTCTTTACTAAAAGCTTTTAGTTACCGAAATAACTAAACGAAAAAACAAACGAACAAAATTCCTGAGGTTAGTGATTTTTAGTAACCTCAACCAATTTTTGGAAAATTGGTGGCAAAACACTTCAATCCGTTGATTGTTTCTTTTCATGAAGCTTATTTTCAGAGGTATGGAAGACTAAATAAAGACATAAATATAGCTATTAGTGGTCCACCACATAGAGGTCAATCCTATTAGTGAACCGCAAATTATAAAGTTATACAATAAGTGGTTCGTGAAGTGTTCAAAAATGGCTACTACTGCTCTAAAGTAGGCACAGCAGACAATTTCTGTATCTATACAGACAATGAAGCAACACAAAATGTCTACCCATAAGAATTGTAAAATTAACCCTTTGACCCCAAGAAGTAATTTTAAATTTATTTTCAAACTTGGCACCTCCCCTATGGAGACAATGTAAATAATTTTAGATTCATAACATGACAAAAAAAACCATAATAACTTGGGAGTATTCTGTTAACAAATTAAAAATGAAATTTGTTTAGAAAAGTTTTGTTAATGTATATTTCCACACTTTTTTATAAAAAAAATCATACCTCAAGTGCAAGCGGTTAAAGATATTAGAAATGTGTGCTTTCTCTTTTCTTTCTTTTTAACCAGACTGGGCCACAGAAAAACGTGGTTTGGGTGCAGCTAGCTCTAGCATACTTAAATGATAAAAAGCTATCAAAAACCAATTATTAACAACAAATTATCAATATTTTGATGAAATCACCAAAAAAAGTTGCAAACAAAGATACTTGGGTACTGTTGCAACTATATCAATACTGATTTTGTTCGCGTCATACACGGTAAATTGGCAAGTGCTAATTTTGCAAATATGGTTGCGATAATACATAAATATCAAAACAAACACAAAACATACATCAAAAAATCTTAATTTTCCCCTTTGTATTTCATAATAACACCTAATAAAATTTTGAAATTACACAAAGTAGATATTTTGTGAGTCTAATGTTATTGCCCCAACTATTAGAAACTTCAACAACTATTTCATGGAAAAATTCGCTACCAAGTGCAAAAAAGTATTATTATTGTGCACAAACAGGCATAGAATGGTTTTCCCTTATTGAATGCATATTGCAGTATTTGGCGATATCTTTTGATTTTAGGTAAATGGCCAAATAAAAAAAACATAAGAACCAAAAAAATATTATATATTAATCTAATTTAGATTCATTGGAGAAAGATGAAATAGGTGGAAGATTTTAATCGGTACGCTACTCGTTTGTGGAGAGATTTTGAAATCACGCCAAACACATCCATAGTGTACAGAACTAAAATTAGTATTTTATATATAAAAATTATCCAAAGTAAATATCCTGAGCTTAAAAATAAATTGAAAATGATATACAATACTAACACTAATGGACATAAAAAGAGCTGAACTATCTTTATCAAAGTGGAAGTATAACTTGAAAAAATAATTACTATCTTACGACCACCTGCTTCCTCAACATGTATTTGAGCCATCTGTCTGTTTTACTCATTCACTGATTTGATGAGCAACTACCCCTCGCACTGTGTTTGCTTGGTCAGTAGGATGACTTAAGTTCGAGTTTCTGCAATACAATTTTATGTACTGAAGTCGATTGACTGCAGTTAAAATGAAGGTTTAGACAAAAACATATGAAATTACAAAACAGCTCTGATTGGGCCTTGTATCCGAATTCCTATGGGGCCCTTTTCCAGATATGAGCACCATGTATATAAGTGGAACTGTAATAACATTCGTTGGGGCCCCTGCATCATTGATACAGCGGTAGCTCTACGTTCTTGACAAAAGCAAAAAATAACTTCAAGTATTTTTTTAACAAATTACTAATGGAATCTGTTTAAGAAGGTTTTTTATAATCTTATAAAGCAATCAAAAACAAAATAAGGTGCAATATTTTGATGACTCAAAATCAGAAAATCTTAGTTTTAGAGTTGTATTTCAATAGTAACATCAAATGAAAGGTACTTACGTACTATCGCAACCCATTGGCGACATTGTATAAGACGAAGCACATGATTGCCAATTCAGCGCGTACAACATCTGCGAAAATGGAATGGCCAACTTTACGAGTTATCATGAAAGTTGGCGATTGTTGCGATAATTCGTAAGAATCAATTGAAATTTAAAAAGTTGTCTAAAACAGAGAAAAAACATTCTTATTAAAAACTCCTTCGATTAATTTCGTCAAATTAAAATGTCTCCAAGTGGGGAAAAAATATTGTTTCCAAACATTGAATGTTATACAGCGGCATTTGGCTACGTCTTTTTATTTGAGGTAAATGGTTATCGGTTGTGGTAGAAAAATAAGTAGCGTACAGAAGTCAATTATGTAAATTTCATTTTCGCTTAATAAAGAGAAATAAATTTAGCTTAAAATAACAGAAAAAAACACGATATAGGATATAAGCAAAGTCGTAAACATACCGCAATAATGCTATCTAATAGTTGCCAAAACTGCAAAACAAAATTAGAGTTGTTGAAGAAATATGTTTTAAAAAAATGATTTATTCGAAAAATAATCCCAATTACGTATCAAAGAACAAAAAAAAAATAGATAAATATGACAACCAATAAACATAACCATAGTAGAATTATACAATAATTCGGAAAAATCTATGCGTAAAGTTTAAACTTTCACATTCAGAGTGAATCGTGGCATCGTATAACGTCATAACACCAAAAAATCACTTAAAAATTAAATTTAAAAAAAATTTAGAGTGAATTTCGAAATAAAAAGTACATAAGAACCTGACCGGAGTCAAATGCAACATTGTGTCAATATTTCAGATAAATCCATGCAGAACCTTTTGAGTTATGCGAGAGTACACAAGCCAACACAACATTTATATATATATAGATTATAAATAAAATAATTGCATACTATGTATTAAAATTAATAATGAATATCAATAAATAAGTGCTGATAACTTGCAATAATCCAAATACTTCTTTCAATGAAGTTCATCAAACAAGGAGCGTTCAAAAAAGCATTATTAAAAAGTAAAATTAAGTGGAAATGTGCGATTTATACCAATAACTAAAAGGACAGCAGTGATTATTTTTTAAAAAAATATCCTGGTACTAATAAAGGTGACTTTTTGACTCTGTGTTTCACCTCTACCACCCAAACTAAGCAACCCAGAAGTATCAAACTTGGCACAGAATTATTCTAGGTCCTGATGATGTGCACTACGAAGAGTTTTTTGAAATTCCCTTTAGATTTTTTAAAATTAAATTTTTAAGTGATTTTCCCATTTTTTTTTCAACAACTGGGTTTTTAGTTAGTTGTTTTGGCAACAGTCTCATTTGTTTTGCTTATCCATTTGATTATTCCGAACCATTTTTACATTCAAGGCATTTTATCCTTTTACGTAATTAAAAAAAAAAAAAAAGGATATAATTTAATTAATGTTATAATTTCTACTATATATATATTCTAGGTTACTTCATATTTATTTGTTTATTTTATTCATGTTTAAATTTTTTATATTTAATATTTTCGGTTAAATTGTAGTATAGGGGGGCGGGTCACTTGGTGCAGTCCTTTTTTTAGGCGACTAAAAGTGGTCGCCAAGGTACTTTATTCAGAATTATTTATCATTTATTTTAGAATGAATTCGATATCTTACCATGACATTTAGAAAAAAATCGCCAAATCCGAAGAAAAATCACCAAATCAAAATGTGAGCCAAATTTTCCTTCAAAATTAGGACTTAATTTTTCTTTTTTAGATAACCCTTCGAGGAACAAGTTCGATATACGGACTTTTTTTGAAAAATCGCCAATTTTCTTTTTGGCGACATTAGTTGCCAAGGAAAGCATAGGGTTGCAAAATCCCCCCCCTCCCCTTCTGAAACGACACGAAACGCGGTACTTTGCCCCTAATAATGACAAAATTAAGTCAACTAAACAATAATTAAGTAATTTATCAGTAATTAAAAAGAAATATTAAGAAATAAGGCAATAATAACAAAATAATTGAAAAATACAACCTAATAATGAAAAAATATTCAACCTAATCAGTAACTAAAAATAAACTTTAATAAATATAATTAATAAATAATATCACAAATATAATATTAAATAAATATTATTAATAAATAATAAATTTTATTACTAAATAAATCATATTTATAAATATTAAGAAATAATAGGAAATATAGGGCAGTGAATTTTGTCCGGAAATATCTATGTCATACAGTTTTCGAAATCCAAAAGGAAAAGAAGAATGTTAGAGGGAATCCCATAGAAATTCAAATTGTTCTAGAAAGTTTCTTTTTTTTTTTAAGTAACTGTTGCTCTGATTGGAAAATCTGCCATAAAACTAAAAGACCGCGGAACCCGACTGAAATACAACCAATAAGGAAACTCTCACCCAGCCAGGCCCATCCACATCAGGCCACATCTACACTTTCGATATGGGATGGAGGAACGTTCCGCGTTCCATTTCCCAGAGACGTCAGCAACCCGACTGAAAAACAGGGGGGGGGGGAGGGGAATCAGGGTAGCCAGAATCTGGCGCAGAATCGCCCGATAAGCGCTCAAAAAAAAATTGCCGAAAAAAAAGTCCGTATATCGAACTTATGCCCCCTTTGATTTAAATTAATGCAACAATTTCTATTTTAATGTCACACAGTTTTATGTTTGTTGATTTTCTGAACTGTAATTTTCTTGCTTATAATTATGTGATACCGTGACTCAAAAGTCAGTTTTTAAGTCAAAAAATTATTTGTGGAATTTTTTTATAAACAGAAGCTTGGATAATAATATACTTACGTTTTAGCATCACCACAGCAAAATTGGTCTCACGCGAATCACATCTTGATACCAAAACAACAAAGATATTAACACATTTTATATAAAATTGGTCAGATTTCGTCAGAAAATGACGCGATTCGTGAAGTGCCAATAAGCTAAAAAATGATTTGTGAAGCTTTTTGTAGACAGAAGCTTAGATTATGGGGTACTTGTGTATTAGCGTACTTAGGCTACAATCCATCTGTACCCAGCTCATTAATAACTATAGCGTAAAAGTAAGTTATCCCATGAATATTGGTACATTGCAGCATTTCTTCTTACCTACTTCCAATTGCATAGTATGACTATTTGGTCAAAAAAATAATTACTTATGTATTATCGCAGCCTATTGGCGGCATTGTATGAAACGAAGCACAGTGTTGCCAATTCAGCTTGGACGACCCATAGGAAATGGCAGTTGCCAACTTGGTGAGTTATTAATAGAGTTGGCAACTATATATAAGTACCAAATCTTCTTATGACATTTCGGTTCTTACATATTATCCCAACCTATTGTCGACATTACATGAAACGAAGCACATGGTTGCCACAATTTAGCATGTGCAACACATGCAAAATTTTGAACATTGGCATTGGTGCGATAAAATGTAAGTAAAAACATTTCCTCCCATTGAAAAAGAAAAAGGATACTGCTTTTCTTGATACTTACATATTAGTGTAACCGCAGCCAAAGTGGCACTTTTTTCACCAAAATTTGATTTTTTTTTTCTCATATAAAACACATGAGAATCTATTTTGATATTGTAGTGCAAACTTTGCTGCAGTGATGCCAATACTTAAGTACCTTTTTCCTTTATTGGCAAATTCCATGTTTTTCAATTGTAAAAGAAAAGTAGAAAAATGTAACTAAAAGAGAAAATGACACTCAATTCAAACTAATTGGAATTAACAGATTGTCAATGGTGTGATTTAAGTTAGAATTTCTATTTACATATAAAATTTCTTGTTTTTTTTCCTTCAGAGCTGCTTATGGTAGTTTCATCAAAATCAGACCTTAATTTATCTATTTAAAGTAGCTG
This sequence comes from Trichonephila inaurata madagascariensis, assembly GCA_019973955.1. Taxonomy (NCBI): domain Eukaryota; kingdom Metazoa; phylum Arthropoda; class Arachnida; order Araneae; family Nephilidae; genus Trichonephila; species Trichonephila inaurata. Next base: position 54,097 of record BMAV01016387.1, read on the forward strand.
TTTGAGGGTTTTGCATTAATATTATAATTTCTACTATGTGTAAGGTTACTTTTATATTTATTTGTTTATTTTATTTCTTTTTCAATCTTAAATATTGAAGATTTTCTGTTATGTGTTTCTTTTGTTGTTGTTCAAAACTGTTTATGCCAATTTTATCAAAATTAGGGCTTACTTTTTTGTTTCAGACAACCTTTTAATTTAAATTAATATTATAAAACTAGCTGTATGGCCCAGCATTGCACAGGCTTTCTCTACTTTTATAAGTAAAAGCTTGAGCAAAATATACTTTTTCGAAATTTCTTTGCGTTGCATGGGCTATTGCAGTGCATATTTTTCATAATCAAAAAATGTTAACACTCATATGAGCATTTATAAAATAAATGTAAAACATGACAAATGAAATTGATAAAAATGTCTATTTTATTATTTTTTAACATTTTAAACTACTTTTTTTTTAAAAAAAAAATAAAGATCATCAGTTCTATTATATTTTTCAAAAATAATGTATGATTAATTAATGTTTTGTTTATTATTTTACGTATGTGTGTAAAAAATGTTTTTCATATTCAAGAAATATTTTTATAAAAAGTGGTATGTAAATGAAAAATTGTAATACGAAATCATTTTATATTCAGTAAAACAATAGAAAAATATTCTGAAATTAAATTTACTTTTGTAACCTTAGAGAATCTTGCTTATTATTGTAGGTACAGTAATTATATGTGATACAAAGACTCAAAAGTCAATTTTTCAGCTGAACAATAATTTGAGGCTTTTTTAAACAGAATCTTAGATCATGATTACCTATTCATGACACAAATATCAAAGGTTTTTTTACAATCAATGAAACTACACCATCACTTCTTGCCTGCTTTTATTCTCATGTCATGTCCATTTGTTCACAAAGCCAAAAAAAATTGCTCGAAAAACTATGAATGCGATTGAATGCACAATGAAGTATTTTTTCTTCTGACAATTTGTTCTTAGTGCTGATTATATATATACGCATGTATTGTATACATTTTTACATATACATGTTACATATTTATGTCGTTTTCTTTCATTGAAAATAAAGATTATTGCTATTCTTTCTTCATCGGCATATTCAATGCTTTCTTCGTTATAGAAAAATATTGCTTAAAGTATAACAGAAAGCAAATGACACTAAATTCAAATTAATTGCTCTTAACAAATTGGCAGTATTGTGAAGATAATGCTTCCTATTTATGAGAAACCAGAACGTACCATGTTTTTTTGCATGTCACAGTTGAATGTTTGCACAGAAAAAAGATGCCCCTTGAAAAGATTTTCTCATATTTCCCTCTGGATTTCCTTAAAATTCAGTGTTGAAGTGATTTTACGTCTCATGCCATCATGGTTTAATGTTGCTTTTGATAATCTGCTCCTCACATAGTTTCTTGGAGATCAAATGCATATTTTATGTTATTCTGTCCATATATGATATATATATTTCACTTATCATTATAGCTATTTATCATTGTATGTACTCATTCATTTTCTCTTTGCAATAAAATTATAATTTTTAATAGAAGTATTGCAAAAAAGTATTGTCTCATTAATTAATTGTTGAGCAACCCGGTTTATTATTTGTTTCATTCAGTACTTTTGTTGGTTCTGGACTATTTCAACGGAGACCTGTTTTATCCGTTTTAGGTGAATTTTAATTTTAGTTCCTACTAATTTTTTTTAGTATTAAATTACATCTAATTTTCTTTCGCACTTTAAAATTCAGAGTTAATGCAATTTTTGTCGTGTGGCATTATAGTTTAACTTTCCATCTTGCAATCTGTTCTTCATATAGATTTTTAAAGATTTTATGCATGTACATTTCTATGACATTTTCTATGGTTGAAAAAAAAAGATGATTGCTTTTCTTCCTTCATCAGCAGATGCTGATTAATGTTAAACATTGTGAAAAATATGCGCAGTTATTTAGACTCGCATTCCAATGGTGAAATGAATAAAAAAATGGATGATATCGAACAATTTGTTGACAAGTTGATGCTAAGAAACAATGCAAAGAAAAATATCAGATTACCGTAAAATCCAGCATATAATGTTCACCTATACTTTTGAGCTGCATTTTTTAATGTTTGTTATGTTCGCCGTACAATGTACATCCTCTTTTTTACGAAGAAACCTGAAATGTACATATGCAATGCTCTCATGTTTTGAAGTCATTTATTCGAGGTATTATTCCAAGGTATAGGAAAAAATAGTATACTTTTATATAGAATTACAACCATTTAAGTTCATAAAGAATGTCATTTCTTTTAAATAAACAGTATCTCGATATTTGTAGAAGTCTTAATTTTTTTCTATTCTCATCTTTTTTTGTTTTTCATTCATCATCTTTATTTCTATGGCTCTTGAACCCATAAATTTCGATTTAATTTTTTGTGCATAAAGAGGGCGTTGTACGCCGGATTTTATGGTATGTAAGATTTTCTGTTTTTATTTTTTAAAATTTTTTTTTTCTGTTTGTGGCATCATTATTTAACGTTCCTTCTGACAAAAAATTCATGTAGTTTTTAGCTAATTGTACATAAACATATGTATTGTATACCTTTTTTTACATATAAATACATTGCTATAATATTTTCTGTCGTTGAAAATAAAGATTTTTGCTATTCTTCTTTCATCGGCAAATTCAATGTTTTCTTCATTCTAGAAAAATATTGCTTGAAGTATAACAGAAAGAAAATGACACTAATTGCTATTGACAGATTGGTAATATTGTGAACCATGTCTTTTGTATGTCACTGTTTATGGCCTTGTGATCTCTATGACCGATAAGATCTCATTTTGGTTTTAAATTTAAAAAAATCAGATTTTTTTTTTAACAAAATGCTATTAGCTGAACTATGACGAGGTGGACCTTGAAACAATATTCTCATATTTTCTTTTGGATTCCTTTAAATTCAATGTTGACCTGATTTTTTTTTTGTCACAAATTAACTTTGCTTCGAACAATCTTGCAATTTATAAATATATCATTTGTGATCAAAAAAGTGTTTTAAGAAAAAATATGCACCTTGAAAAGATTTTCTCATATCTCCTTTTGGATTTCTTTAGTATTCAGTGTGGATGTGATTTTATATCTGATGGTTTATTGTTGCTTACACATATTTTATATATTATCATACTGCCCATATAATATATATAAATTTCAATTATTATTACAGTTATTTATAAATGTATGTACTCATTTGTTTGCTCTTTGTAATAGAATTACAATTGCTAATAGAAATATTGTGAAAAAGCATTGTTTGAATAATTAATTTTTTAGCAACATGTTTTATTGTTTGTATCATTCAGTACTGTTGTTGATTTTAGATTATTTCCACGTGGACCTATTTTATAGATAGATTTTTTTTTTATTTTAGTTCATACTAATTTAATTTTTTTAGTATTGAATTACATCTAAAACTGCATCTATTGAATTACAATTACAGTATTACACCGTCCCTCATGTAATACTAATTTAATTTTTTTCCTGTTGATGGCTTCCTAATATTTCTTATTTCTGATATTGTTTTGTTAATCAGTTTATCATCATTAATTTTTTCTTTCGGTTTATCTATTTCAGGTTATTTCACCCATAGTTCAATAGCAGAAACTTACTACTGCAATTACTTTTCTGATATAATTTTATTTCTATTAGCATTCAGTCATTTCTGTTTACTTTATAGCACGCTAATTTCCTCTCTTACATTCAAAAATATTTATTTTTGTTAAATTATTATTTAATTTGAGGTCAAATTGTACTTTGTTTAAAATATTTATAATTTTAACATTAATTAAAAAAATACTTTAAATTTTTGGTTATACTACTTTACACAGGGTTTTACCGTCCCTAAAAAATATTATAATTGCTATAATAGGGGAATTTTATGTTTTTGAAACTTAACCCCCATGCACATACACACACAAAGAATAGGCATTTCACCTGGTATGTAATATATAAAATGTATTATAATTATTTATAGAAAAAATATTTTATAATTAATATAATAAAATTAATATATGTCTTTCTTTTGATTTAATTATTTTGCAAATTTCAAAACCTAAGAAGGAAATTACTGTTATGTAACGACTGATTGAGTAAATGAAAATACCAAACCCCTTTTATTTTTTTAAGCTCTGAGAAAATAATTATTGTTAAAACAATGAATATGTTAGTTTTGTATAATATGCTTTTTTCTTCAGATACATGTTTAAATAGTTTACTAAACACAGTGGAATGAAAAACAAAAATTATAATAAAATACTAAAATATTTTTATCAGACAGTATTCTTTTGTTTTTTAATGATTTTCAGTGAATGTAAACACACACATATATATAGGCTTTTCCCTATTTATATATATAGAGAGAGAGTTCTTTTTTTTTACACTTACATATGTTTAATCAAACATTCAAACGATCAGAAAAAAAATAATTTCAATAGCTATGTGTAAGATTTTTCATTCATCATTTATAAATAATAGGGGGGGGGGAAAGCTCTACACTAAAAAAAAGCCTTTGTAACGCCGGACCATAGAGAGATAAAAGAAACGTGTTTGACAATGGGAAGATGTGGAAGAAATTTCGAAAAAGGGAATTGTAATGACATTAATATAGAAATCATACATACACACAATAGGGAGTGCTGACAGTTAGAGGAGAAGGGGAATTTCCATGACAATATGTTATACATTCAAAAATGTTTATGAACGCAGGGGGTAAATGAAGGGGAAAGAAATCTGTCTGACAGTGAAAAGAAGTAAAAAAATTTTGAAAAAGGGAATTTTAATGACATCATTATAGCAATCACTCACATCGTACGCATACACACCCACACAAAAGTGCCGGCGTCATGAAGGAAAGAGGAAATGAAGTTATACATTCGGTAAAAGCCCGTGCAATGCCGGGCTAAGCAGAGGGAAAAAAACAAAAAGTCAAAGTAATTTCGAAAAAGAATAATGGAAGTGCTGATTTTGTGAAGGAAAGAAAAAATTTATAAAAGTAGAGAAAACCCGTGCAACGCCGGGCCATGCAGCTAGTATTAGAAATATCTATCTTCGAAAATAGATCAAAATACAACAAAATACTGAAATAGTAGCTTGAAGAACAAATGCAATGGAAATGATTTAATTTTTAAGGAAATCTAATTAAAATCGTCTGAAATGAATAGGGTTACCACGGGAAAAAAATCAATAAAAAAAATTAACTCAATATATGTTATCCCTATAGCACAACCACATTACCACACGGTAAAAATATCAAGGTAACCATATTGTAATGTTATTGCCCATCTTGGTGAACATAAGCAACAACTTGGCGCGTAGCACTCCTAAATCAAATTAGCACCTCAATAGGAGTTATACATTCTGATAACTAGGCCCACGATATGTATGCTTAAAACAAGGTACCAACATAAGAAATACCTTTGCTTGAAAAATGTAATGAAATGTAATTCAAAATGTTATTCAAGCCTACCATGTTGCAACAAGTTGGTTTGTTTAAATTTCTTACTTTTTTATATGAAAATTTTGCATTTCCTTAATAAGAAAAACATAAATTTTGTTTGATATGCAACTTTTTTTTATTTTTCTTTACGTATTTTGAATAATTTTTTTTAGTTGCACTCTCATCATATTGTCAGAATAACATTTGTTTTTTTAGGAATGTATGTCATTGATATAATTTCCTTATCATGACCTGTATCATACTTTGCCTAAATAGCTTTGGTCATTCTATAGAATGCCTAGGAATTCTATGCAAAGTCTAGGCAAAGTATGTAATAAATGTCAAATTTCATACTTTGCCTAAAAACATCTGCCATTCTATAGAATGCCGGCGTTTCATACACATCATAATCGGTAACATATACATCAGAAGTTTCTTCCTTTTAAAAATAACTTTTCGATGGAAATGAAACAAGATTTTCTTGTGTGAATATTAACGTCAGCTACTCGAGGGCTTTTGGTGATGTACCTCGTAATACCCTCTCCTGATTCCCACACCAACGGGAGGAGCTTTTGACAGCTTTAACGTGCATAGCTTCCCGGATCTTCAGTGGCTCAAACTCGTGACACGCCAGCCATGAGTCCGTTACCTGGACCACAAGGCTACAATATTTTCTTTTGCAATTGTATTACAAGAAATAAATTTTCCAATGAACATAAAATTAAATGAATTCATCCAGTAGCAATTGCACATAAAGTAATTCCTTACCACTCCAGATCCTATTTGTTGTAGCAGACTCGACGCCGATCCTGCAGGACTCGGGCCCCTGCTGTTGCAAGTGGCTGGGACACCACTGCTTGCGTAAAGGGCAGCTGCAGAATATCGACGCATGTTGGAGCGGCCCGAAGACAAGAAATCCATTCCGACATTGGGTGTGGTCACTATAGGTGAAGGGCTCATCTAGAAAAAAAAAACAAGTTAGCTTTAAATGGATTCTACTTTTTAAATAGATTTCTTAAGAAAAGTCAGTAGAACTACAAGCAAAAGATGAAGCAATTATAAATTTTTTCCGAAACTTTTATTTTTCGAATCGTTTTACAAACCGGGTCACCCAGAAGTTGGTTAACATTTGAAAATTGAACAATTTTATGAAATTCTGGAGTGGTAAAAATTGATACATATGTTTGAAATGACACGGGGTTCTATTGAAACCAAAAAAAGTGTCAAAAATGACCAACAGATGGCGTTGAACAGCAAAATATCATGACACCGCATGAAATTGATGTATAAAACCAGCTGTGTTGTCAGAAAGGAAACAGATGCTTTACCAGAAAAGGCATTGTTAGTAAGAACGAAGAATATGTCCGTCATAATAAGGGTTCCCACTGTTTGGTGAGGATCACGTCCTGAGCCCTTTGAACCATGCGATTATTGCTTGTGGGGTGACCTGAATGCTAAAAAATGACTGTAATTTCTCATCAAATAGGCTGTACAGTGCAGCATTGCCCTTTGACTACAGGTAGTGATGATGAAAGACATGTGGAATATTTGTTAGAAAGAGCATAATTTTTTGCTAAAAATTAATTGTTATGCTAATTATTACTTTTGTTATATAAAGTGCCATCTGTTAGTCATTTATTCACTGAAACCTCACGTCATTACAATCATGTGCGTCAATTTTTACTTGTCTTCCTACATTATTCCATAAAGTAGTGAATTTTCAAATAACTTTTGGGTCACCTGGTACATCCCAACTCTTGGTTAAATGAGTTTAGGATTCAAAACGATTTTAAAGATGATTCCAATATGATATTTTACTGATCCAATCTGATATTGGATGAGAAAAGAATTTCCATTCAATTCGACTCAAGTGTTGTTTTTATTTTTAATTTTGTGTAAGAAATTAATGGAAAAAATATCTTGTAATAAAAGCCTTTTTTTAAAAAAAATAATGTTCATTTATGCAAAAAATTATAAATATTCAATTCTTCTAATAGTTTCATTCAAGTGAGTTTCATTCAAGTGATTTGCGTTGAATTTATGATTTTGCACTTACAAAATATTGAAAGAATATTAATTAATTTTTTATGGGTAAAAGTATTTAGATCATCATAATCTATTTTTCTATGATGTAAAAACACAAATTATTATATCATTTGATTCAAGAACATTCAAGAGTTCTCAAACGAGGCAAACAGATACGAATCAAACTTTTTTTAAAAAAATGATCAATTGAGTGAAATGCTCATTAAGATTCTGGAACAGATGTTGAAAATGAATTCCTTTTTCATAACTTGAACTCCCATTATTCAACAAGAGGAATTGGGAGGCTTAGGATAACATGGGAACTTGAACAAAAGGTAACTAAATACACTGCTATTGGTAAAAAATGCAACACCATGAAGGAAAAATCAGAATTAAGTGAACTTTGCAGAAAGTATCAATTATAGAATGTTACGTAAAATAGTAAATTATCAGAGTCACCGCGCATGCGTGGCATGCGCAGCGCCCTCTGAACTGATGCATGAAAGCGTAAATATAGAGGGCTGTAGCGAGGCGTTCAAAATCGTTAATGATTATTTGTTAGTGGCGAACGTTTAGTGAGATCAAGTATGCCTCCACGAGGAAATAAGGAGAAATTCCAACAACTTACGGAGTTTGAACGGTAGAGGATTATCGGCCTTCGAGAAGGAGAATTTTCCTATCACGTAATAGCATCTCGCGTGCAGCGGAACTGTTGCACAGTAATGCGAGTTTGGAAGCAGTGGACCGACGAGCACCGAACAACTCGAAAAACTGGCAGTGGACGAAGGAAGGGGACGTCAGCGCGCGACGATCGACACCCACTCTGCATGGCAGTGAATGACCGTACAACTTCCTCCATGCAATTGGCAGAACGTTGGTCTACTGCTACAGGTGTACTAATGTCCGTTTCGTCAATTCGTCGACGTCTGCTGCACCGTGGATTGCGTGCCTTTATACTGAATCCCCCTCACGGCAAACCATCAACGGAATGGGCTCATAAGCACAGAGCCTGGCAAGCTGATTCAAGTTGTCTTTTCAGATGAATCACGCTTCAATTTGTAGCACCATGATGGCCACATTCGTGTTATAAGCTATGCCGGTAAACGCTGCCTTCCAGAGTGCGTTATCGAACGACACTGTGGCCTAATACCCGGAGTTAGTGTTTGATTTCGTATCATGGACGATCGAATTGGCTACGAATTGAGGGTAATCTCAATAGCAACAGGTACGTCCGTGAAATGTAACAGCCCGAAGTCGTTCCCTTCCTTCAAGGCATGCCTGGAGCTATCTTTCAGCAGGATAATGCACGCCCATATGTTTTAAAGACTGTTCGAGACTTCTGTTCAGCCCAACGCATGCAACTTCTTAATTGGCCTGCTTATTCACCGGATATGTCACCTATTGAGAAAGTGTGGGATTTGGTAGGTCGGCGTCTTGGTCGTGATCAGCGTCCTGCAGTTTTAAAGGACGAACTTTTGCTGCGTGTGGAAGCAATATAGAATTCTCTTAAACAAGCAGACATTCAAAATCTGTTTAAGGTATCCGACTGGTTTAAAATCACTATATTCATAAAAAAATCGAAGTATATTTTATAGTCTAATTTTGTTAGCCTGTTTAATAAGCTTTCTAAAACTATCGTACTTTTAATTCTGCTTCAGAAATAAAGTTATAGCTGTTTTTGTTTGAGGTAGTAAGCCCAAATAAAAACCGGAAGTGTGAGTTTTCGGTTGATTTTCACCGGCAATATGAGATTTTTATTCATTTAAAATATTTTAACGAATTCTTTTTATGTTTAGTAAACTTTATTTCCCTTTATAAATGTTTTAATAGACATATTTTGCTTTAAAATAGGCAACAGTTAACTGATTGCAATGTTGGTTTTGATTTAAACAAGTTGCTATCTTTTTATCATTTGTGTTCAAAACTAGATCTCTTTATAACTTTTTTATTAGTACTTTTATATAGAGTTATAGTTATTTTTAATTAAATTAAAGTTGTCATACCAAAAACAAAATCAATGAGGCCAAAAAAGAAGAGATTTCCAGAGAGCAGTTATTTGTTGGAGAAACGTCGATAGAATTATCAACGGATCTTCCAAATTCAGTCATTAATTCTATTAAAAAAGACTTATAAGGAACTTTGCGGTCAAAATCTCCTAAGAAAATGTCTTCACGGGAAAGCTCAGAACTGCAATGAATGTCTTAACAATGTCGTGTGGAGTATAATCCTGAAAGACAACTTTGTTGAGCAACAAACACTCCGCTTAAGGAATTATATCGCAATAATACTTTTTAATTCTGGGTTTGCTGGTCTATTACCTCTACTTCACACGTTAGGAAAGAAATTATGTTCTGAAATGAAAGGATATTTTTGGTACCTCGACAAAACGAGAATTGTTGATTCTACGAGGCATTCTAAACCAGATAAGAAACTGTCTCGTAAAAAAAGAAAGGTAATTCAAAATTGTAAAAGTTTGAAGTATGAGGTTCAGAAAGACACAACATACAAATTTGAAGAATTTTAAGACCTTCCTAAATCATTAAAAAGTTTTATTGCAAATATAAACCTTATTTTGCATTTTGTGAAGAATGTTATTTTTGAACATAATGGTTAACGTTAAGAGTAATATTTCTTAAAGTACATGAATATTCTTATGAAATTTTTTGAGTTTGTTCTTTGTATTATAATGAATGCCTTCTGCAAAAAGCTAAGGATTATTTTCCAATTAAGGTATTTTTTATGTGTAATTTTATATGAAAAAAAAGTTTTTTTATGAAAATTCTGAGTTTTTTCATCTCGAACACCTCTATTTCATAATTTTACAGTAGAATTTGAGCTTTTTTAGTATAAAGGATAGTTAAACGTTGAAGAATTGGATTCCTGTAAACATTTTATTATTTTTTTTGTGATATATATATATATATATTTAGAGTTGTTTGCAAAACAGCAATTTTTTGTAATATTTTGGTAGAAATTTCTCAATATTTTGATAAATAAGCTTTCAAAAAATCTTTTTGCTGTATTTTCATAGTTTTGCAACACACTTAATTAAAAAATAACAACTAAATGATTATTTAATTTATATTTTAGAAAATTTTCTCCGAACCTAGTCGGATACCTTAACTCCATGTCACGTCGTGTAGCAGCACATATTGCAGCGTATCTTGGTTACACCAAATACTGATTTCGGACACTTAATATTGTTTTTTTGCTTTGAAAATTTCGTCTCATTTCTTTGTACTAACGCAAGTTTGTGCATTAAATTTGTTTTAATTCTGGTGATTCCTTCATGGTATTGCAATTTTTTACAAACAGCAGTTTACTATCATTAAGGCATCCGACTACGTTCGGAACCGAGATTTTGCAAAAGTGCATAAATGGATAATTTTCATGATATCTAGTGTCACTCAGATTAGATTACATGCATAAAATTGTTTTACGGACATTTTGACAAAAGAAATTATTTAAATACAATATTTTGGCAAAAAATTAACTTAGAATAATCTTTTTTCAAAATGTTCTAATTTTCTGAAAAATATTTCTATTAAAATAATAATTTGTGTGTATATAGCCGAGACCTCTCTACAGAGACCCAACTAGAATTTTTGAAATATATATTTTAGAAGTGGGTTTATCTATATTTTACGACAACAGAGAGAAGCAATTTTTAGAAAAAAACGCCAATAATTATTTCAATTGGTGGTAACTCTGAAAACAATATGAATTTTTCAAAAATTCTTGTTGAGCCTCTGTAGAGAGGTCTCAGCTATATACAGGCAAATTATTATTTTAATAGAAGCATTTTTCACAAAAGGAGAACATTTTGAAAAAAATTATTCTAAGTTAATTTTTTGCCAAAATATTGTATTTAAACAGATTTTTTTGTCAAAATGTCCTGAAAACAATTTTATACAGGTATTCTAAGTGACACTAAATATCATGAAAATTATCCATTTATGCGCTTTTGCAAAATCACGGTTCCGAACGTAGTCGGATACCTTAAGATATAAAAAATATAATGAATTATGTTCAGAAGCAGAATTGGAAAGATGAATTGAATAATATTTTCTGAAAAAAGGATAAAAACTAAGATAAAACTAATCAAATATTGCTGAGGGCTTTAATCCACCAAGTCAGACAAGATCTTAAAATTAAAGAAAGAAGCAAAATTCAATCGAAATACGACATTTAAGGTAATTCGTCCGAAAAGTAAAAATTGCTGCTAAGTAGACGAATTTTAAAGCAAGATATGTAGAATTTCTTTTTTATTTCCTACTGTTTCTATCACGTGTTGGTGTTAATATTCTTCCCATTCCCTATGATCATCCGACAAGAAGAATTCATCCTTCAAACGTCTGATGAATTCTGTTGAGGTGCACTTTTATGCGTTTTCTGGGGCGCCATTTCAATTTGTATTTTAGGTTATAATGAGTTGATTTTTCTACTTTTTTTTCCTCGGTCGATTTTTGCTCCAAATGTCTAGTTCTAGCAAATACAGGAGAAAACTGACTATTGCATGTGGAGGGGTGCAAAAACAGATGAAAGGGTTTCAGTTGGTAGGTCTGTAAATTTGAAAGTCGATAATGGAAAAAGTGTTGTTTGATTTGATAAGGGTGAAGAAATTGAGGAATATAGACTACTACAGCCGGAAGGAACGGTATTGGATACTTAATGTTGGATGTAAATTAATCAAGCAATTAAGGAGGATTGAAGAAATTAATCAGGCACATGAGCTAAATTTCACAGGCAAATTCAGCTCTAATGTTATTTAAAATGACATTTTTTATGTTTGAAAATAAGCCGGCTGGGTGGCGTAGTTGGCTTGGCGAAGCCCTGTACACCCAAGTTTGACCCCAGCCCAAGTCGGTAGATTTTCATGATGCATAAAATCAACATCATTCATGCCGTTTGATTATGTGGCATGCTAAAAATCCTTGAGTGGCTGTTTGGCTTGGGCGCTCTCTGCATTTCCCATTGTCAGAGCTAAGATGCCTTCTTCTGGGAAGGATTACAATTGGTATTTAACGTATAAGGTGCCACACTAAAAAGGAAAGGTATGCAACGGTAAATACGAATCCGCAATTCCATTGGAACTAAAAAAAGATCTCTCCGAAGTGTAATTTAAAATCGCTTAATTTTTTGGAATGATTTTCACTACTTAACACCTCTTGGCAACCCTCGTATTTCGTTGTGTAATAACAGCTGGTTTGGTAGTTGATAATTTTTTCGCAGAATTTAGCAAACAGTCGTGATTTAAGAGGTTGTGCTATAATTTGATCCATAAGAGAATTTCCAAAAGTAATTTCATTCAGTTGGACAGACTCTCAGATTGATTGATTGATAGAAAGATAAGAGATTGGATTTTAGATTAAATAAAACACTCGCAGTTTTTTAGTTCCGAAACCCCAATATTTTCCACATCTTCGCTCATTTCATTGATACGGATTTTCTTACAATTCTCACTCAGTGGTAAGCTTTTCAAAACAGTGGCAGAAACTTTTTTAATTGCACTTTCAATGACAACATTAATATAATTATATCTATTGGGGGTAGAATAAGGTTTTCCCTTTTTTGTAACATTGAGAAAAATATTGTATTAACCCCGCCTTCAGACACACAAACACATTATCAACTTCAGTTAACGGTTCAGTATATATATATATATATAGGCTTATTCTCTACAAACAAGAGATAACATCCAACAATCACATTCGAAAATTACATAGACAGTAGGAAAATCACACAATGAAGGACATATGAGTAACCGAGATTAAAAATTATAAAATGGATGCTGCAGTATTATAAACATTGCTGACTAAGGACAGCTAATATATAACAAAATTTATATAAAAATGGGGTTGAACATGTTTTTTGGCCAGCCAAACTTCCCCCTTTATGTAAATAATACTGAGCAAAAACCTATTGAAAGTAATGGATAGGAATATCTAAATCCATTGCAAGATAGAGGTAACTTACCTAAAAATTGCATTTAAAAATGCAGAGCCCGTGCTAAATCTGAGTGCAATAAATAAGTTATTGCCAGATTCTGGACCCTAATGCAGATTTAAATCATGTGAAGGGCTGAAATGTAGCACTTAACAAAAGTATAAAAAGAATGGAAATAAAATTTAATAAGAGTTACACAAATTATAGCATAACTTTAATAACACTAGAGTAAATATGAATAAAATAACAATAAGTAATTTTATCTAATATTAGAATCTGGAGATAACTATAACTATGAAATATTTAAGTTTATTGTAATAAACTATTATCAATCTCAGAATTTTTAATTTTTACTATTTTGAATAGCTTTATTCATATAACTATTAATAAAATTAATTGGGTATTTCTAATTTAAGCAATATTTAGTAAAATGTTTATAGTTATTTATTATTTCTGATTTTTTTTGACACCAGAAATTTATTACGTTGTATATAATTAATAACAATATTTCTGAATATAGAAACATGTACATTACTCTCCCAATGAGGAACTTTTAAAATATTGAAATTAAATTCTTCTCTTTTATCATAAATATTAGAAACTATTACATTATCTTTTAATTTGATATGTATATCAAGAAAATTTGCTTCATTGTTGTTACTATTTGTCTGTATTAAATTAAGATATTGTGGATAAAAATAAATGTTAGGTATAAAATTGGCTTGTTTGCCAAAAATGATTATGTCATCTATATACCGATAAATATAATATTTAGAATTATTAATGAAACTACTTTCAAAATAATGTAAGTATAAATTGGCAAGACAGTTGCTCGCAGTAGTAGTGAACCAAACCTATCATAATTAACATTATTAAATTATCTTTATGTAAATTTACAAGTATATTAATCAAATCATCAATATTAATAGAGTTAAAAAGATCTTCAAAATTTAAACTATAGACTGAATAAATCTTTTTATCTTTCATTTGTTCAATAAGTGATTTACTATTTTTAAGAATGGCTGTGGATTTAAGATTATTTATTGTATCATGTAATACTTCTTGGAGAATTTTGCCTGTTTTACTGCTATATGTATTAAAACCATTTGTAACTGTCCTAAATTTGACTGGATCTTTAGGAAATTTGGGAGTAAGAAATATATGTGGAAATTTAAATTTATTAATAATTTGAATTCTTAACTCTTTATGAAAAGCCAAAATTCGATTATTTATTTCTCTATCAGAAACAGAAGACTTAATAAAAGCTGTATTATTGTCAAAATAATTGTTGATCATTAAATTATAATAGAATTTACATATGAAGGTAAAATTTCCTAGCACTTTATCAACATAAACTATAATAAATTTATTTTGCAAATTTTTAATCTGATTTTTAATATTACTAAAAAAGATTTTATTATCTGTACCAAAGTTATATTTATTAAGCTGCTGTGTAATATTACCTTTGAATTATGTGAATGCTTCTATAGGCATAGTATATTTAATAGCTATTTTGTATATAAATCGCTCAATATCATTATATAACTGATTTTTTATAATTTTATTATTATTCGAAATCATTAATCTAAAACCAGTACCTTTATTCATTATATTTTTAAGATTATTGTCTTTTGCAATATTGAGGTCCCCAGTAAAAACATGCTTGTGATGTTCATCTATGAATTCTTTATATTCACTACATTTACATAATAAGTTATCTTGCTTTATAGGCACATTATAGTTAAAAATTGATCTACCTAATTTTTTATTGTATTGAAAGGCTTTTTTAATATTAATATTTTGTATTGGGAAAGATGTGACATGTGTTTTTTAAAAATATCAGAATAATTAATATTATTATATGATTTATTCATATATAAAAGTGTACAGAATTCTATTTGATAATCCTTATTTACATTAACTTTTATGTTATGTTTATGTTTCAAAAATTTGTGAATGTCCTTAATAATATGCAAAGCATGGCAATCTTTAATTTTATGTGAAATTAGTATATCTTCTGTAATACGTAATTCTGTCTTACTTAGTCCAAACATAAAAGATTTAATGTGTTTTATGTTAAAATGGTTATCAAAGCTATAACAAATATCTATAATACTATCTGAAAGGACATTTTGGCCTCTACTTAATCTTTTAGTTCTAACTCTTCTAGTTTTTCTTTTATTAGATATTATATTAATCCCATTATTGTAATAATACTCTTGAGAATTTTGTTTAATTGCATTTAGAATATTTTTTCCTTGGTATAATACATTTTGTCCATAAGGATAAACTGCATTATAATATTTAATATAGTAATTTTCCCACCATAATCTTTCTTTAATATTAGGAACAACTTTAATAATATTGAGTGAAACATGTTCACACACAAAACCATGTGTACTAGTGTCTTATTTCTATTTTATTTGAATTTTTAATACTATTGAAGTATTTAGTATCTGACCTATGTTGATTAATTCTAATATTAATTTTATTATATGTCTGTCCTATATATTTAAATTAGCATTTATTACATGTCAATAAGTAAATACAGTTATATGTTTTACAGAGGGTAAATTTAGAATCCTCTTTTCTTTTCTTTTTTTGATTTGATCATTATGGATCATTTTACAAGTTTTGCATCTTTTGTCGCCACAGCTTTTGTAAAAAGGAATTTTACTATTGCCAGATTTACTATTAGGAAGCTTATCGAAGTATCTGTTACATTTGTAAGCATTAGAGTTATTTGAAACTTTATTGCAATGCAAATAATCTTTTTTAGAATTCTTTAAGTATTCCTTATTCCAGAATACTCTAGTTTTATATGTATTAAAAAGTCTCGTAGAATCTCTACAATGACCTGCTTTCAAAACTTTCTCACTATCTACTGTGTTCAACATGTCTGTAGTATACACTGTTAAGAACTAGCCTAACAGATTATAAGATACTACCAATTATTAGAATACAAATTGCTAAAAAATATATAATAACTAATTAGCCTACCAATACAGCAAAATCAAAAGAGTTAATGGTTATTTTCTATCATATACAGTCGAACCTCCATATTGCCAATTTTTCTATAGAGCGAACTTTTTCGTGGAACGAAGAACATTTTGCGATTTTCTTCGTAAAATAACATCTCAATAGCGAAGTGTATTTTCTATAGAACGAACTTTTTCTTTTGTTATTCAGTTTTTTTCTCCCTATTTTTACTGGGAATTTCAAGTTATTCTCTCTTTTAACACATTTTATGGTAGTCATAAATCTTGAACTGGTTTTATCAAGGGCCTGACTCTCCTAGAACAAAAAAAACTGCCTTACTTTTCCAAATACAAAACTCAAATAAATTAACAGGTTTTATGAGTAATTAAATTGAAGGACGCATGTTTAGAATTACTAGTTATAAAATAATGTATGCTTAAAATTACTTGTATGCTTTAAATTAGAAAATGTCCATAAAATTCATTAATTTTATTATAAAAACTATTTTCTTAATGGTGAAAATACAGTGTATTCTTCGACATTCGTTTGTCTTGTTTTCCCCTTGTAGGTTTTCTTCCAGTTATTAATTTTTTATGGGCAAAATATATAAAGTATAAGTATACATTAATTTACAAAAAGGTGTGAATAATTACTTTTTTAATATACAATGTTTATGAATTTAAAATTTGCTTTATATGGTTTATATAAAGTATATTGAAAGATGAACCTCTATGCAACGAATTTTCCATATAACTAATTTTTTTGCGAGATTTTACGACGTCGTTAATTAGAGGTCCGACTGTATATATATTGTGTTCTGAATTTTGTGTAATGAATATTTAAAATACACTGAAGTGCCACTGAATTAGGGATACCTACCTAGTAACGAGTTGGGCCTACTTTGGCCTTGATAACGGCTGTCACATGACGAGGCATAGATTCAACAAGTTTCTGGAAACGTTCCGAAGGAATGACTTGCCAAATATTGGCTAAAGCTGTCCATAATTCAGTAAGGTTCGTTGGTACTATGTGATGGCCTTTCACGCCTTGTTCCAACCCATCCCAAACATACTCAATAGGATTTAAGTCTGGGCTTCTAGGTGACTAGTGTATGACAGAAAAGTCAGAGGAATGCTCATCCAACCAGCAAATAGTCAACCGAGACATGAGAGGTACAGTTGTCTTGCTGGAAAACTCCATTATTGTGCGGATAACAGAACAGCATAAGCAGATGGAGGTGATCACCTAGCAACTCTACGCACCGAATTGCCTTGAGGGAGGTTGGAACACGCAGCAAAGATCCCAAACTGTGCCACAAAAAACACCTCAGACCATGATTGAGCCACCACGGCGTCGTACAGTTCCAACCTGGTATGCAGGATCCATGGCTTCATGAGCCAGACGCCATATACTCAGCCTACCGTCGGCGCTTAGTTGGAGTCGAGACTCATCACTCCATGCTACTGGTTTCCAGTCCTCTACACTCCAGTCTCTTTGCTATCTTGCCCAGGCAAGACGTGTAGCCTGATAGCGAACATTGAGCAATGGTACTCTCGTAGGCCTACGGCTCCCGACACCCATACGGTGAATCGAGCGTTGCACAGTCCGTTTACTGACTGTACGACTGGTACCTTTATTCAACTGGGTGGTAATTTGAGCTAATGTTTGGCTTCACTGACTACGTACATTACGCCTCAGCCGTCCCTCACCACACATTGTCACGGCTAATTGTTCTTTGCAGTTTGCCCGATCGCTAGTTTTTTTGCCCACCATCCATGTATTCTTGGTATCCTCTTGACACTGTCGACCTTGAAAATCCTAGCTGTCTGACGATTTCGAAAACTGAATGGCCCATGCATCGCGCATCTATGCTTTGTCCGCGATCGAAGGCGTCTAAATCATGCATTTTACCCATACTGGCAATTCTAATAACTAATTCAGAACAACCACAGTACGCGCTATGTATGCAGTTACCCCAGTGCCCTAACTTGCGCATTAATGATTCGTACCGCTACACAATTTGCATAGCCCTTGCTATCCCTAATTCAGTGTAGTGTAAATGATTTATATCTGGATGCGTAATAGGTTTATATTACTTTATGTTGTATTTATTTAATGCTAAAATTGTAATATTCACAAGTAACACCAGGCTTTACATTATAATGGTGATTAGAAATCTTAGTGACCACTTTGGTGACCATTTTGATGACATGGTGACCATTTTTGGCTAATTCGTGACCCTATGGAGTCTTCTAGAAATTAGTGAAGAAATCTATTAATATCACGATCTATGACGCAAGCGGATTTTTCTCGAAAGATCCATGAGGTTTATAAATAGGAAGTAGCTCGTCGAAACTGAGTTAGTCTTTTTTCAGACTGTTGAGGAGTAGTATTGATTTGACCGTGTAGAGCCGACCAGCGATTAGATATTGCTGCGGCTGTTGTGTAGGACAAGGGAGTGCTTTTGAATAATCATTTACATACTTGCACTTTAGACAAGTGTCTGGGCGCTGTTGAAGGTGTGAATACCTTCTGAGATTTATTCTGTGAATTTTGCTGTGTAATCTGTATTTCGAGGATTATTTTTCGACAATAAATTTCCATCGCTCTTGTCTTGTTCTTTGCGACTGATTAGCATAAAATCCTCAAACTGCGATCTACGTATAACAATATATATATATATAGCACATCATTGCTAAAAGATTATCACAAAGCAGTTTTCTTTCGTTCATTGTAGAAAACAAATTTTAGAATTTTCACTGAGAGAACATTTTTGGCAATTTTATCTACAAGTCGACGCTGCCATTGGGGTATTAGTAGAGTTACAATAAAAAATTATTATACATCCAAAAGAAACTACTTTCACGAAAAAAGAAACACAGGTTGAAACGTTCTGCTGAAAAAGAGCAACCCATGCATGAGTCTCTTGATTCGTAGCCATTATGCAAAATGATGGGTGACGAAACAACTCGATTGTATAGCTTGGGCTGTCTGGTAGAAAAATGGAGCAAGAATCATTTCTCGTTAGTCTGAGAATGGATAACACATCGTAAAACTTGCAAACTTTAAATGGTAAAAGATAAATAATTATTTAAGAAAATATTCTGAAATGAGAAATTAAAACAGGAATAGAATCTATTATACAAATTTTACTTGATATATTCCAAATGAAATCTGTATATACTGCTTTGCCGTCAATAAATTTGCGATTGAATAGCATCTGTATTCATTCATCCACTCCCAATCAATTGGATCGACCCCTAATTCCACTCTAATGACCCCTTTAGCCGACCCCTACGTATTTGAACAAAATAAAAACAAAACCAAGAAAAAAATGTTTCTAAACGAATCCATTTTTTCTTTTGGTTTTTCTGGAATGAGTGAGAGGGACTCACTTTTTGAGACGAGAATTGGAATCGAACATCCTGTGGGCATACGCTGGAATGTCTTCTCATCTGAACTCCAGCCGGAGTGTAAGATCCGTCGGGACTTGAAGGGGCGATCAGGATCCTGGGAGGTTGGATGGTATTGTCGGAATGTCGTCGGCCCGGCAGAGTGGCTTGCACTCGGAGGAGGTTGGAATCTGGAGATGAAGCCTCTGTAAGAAGAGTAACATACTTTTCTACAGTACCCTCAAACCGGTAGGGTCATTTTTTTGGATTGTTCAAATAACTTGAAAAGATGCTTCTTAGATCCTACTTTTTTATGAACCCTCTTAAGATTGAGGGAAAGAACATCGATTTGGACGCGATTGAAAAAAGAGGATTCTTAAAAGGCATCTATCATTTACAACATACAGGGGTTGTGAGCTGTTGAAAATGAAATAGATTCAATCGGCTCAAATATTTCAATTCTATCGTAATTTTTAAAAGCTCCTGATGGCGAGCAACCTGGGAGTGGACTGTGTAGGCAATTGAACAAGGAATGTACAATTTTGTTATGGATTTTTCATAAAATGTAACATAATACACACAAACAATGAAATAGTTTATTTTGACTCAAGAGATTAACATTATAAAAGATTAAGTCCAATTAAACTAAAAGAGCATACATTCAATGCGTGAAAAATACAAGTCTTTCTTTGAGAAGACAACGTTTTCTTAAAGGGCAATATATTTAGGCAATGATTTCATCATAGGAAAGCAAGCGTTCATTTAGCTGCAGGATTTCAAAGAAATGAGCACAAATACTCTATGAAGAACATGACATGTTTTGCATGAAATTGTACACACCTCATCGGACTATTAAAAGCAATTGCAAAAATATAACTAGCTTTTTAGAAAGTCCTTCTAAATTACGAAATTTTTTGTGAATAACATAGCATCCATCTTATTGCGTAGGAAAGTCATTTACCACAATTCAAGAGTTAACAAAATTTCCTTTTTACTGAAGAACTTATAAAAGTGTGACGTTGCTTTCATTTTCTCCCATCATTTCGTTTATTTTTAGAATAAGATGCAATTGCACATTCCGACAAAGTCACAATAAACTGTAACCCTTATAATTTACAGAAATCACACACACAGCTTTCAAAAATTATTGTTTTGAGCAATGTGCAGAATGAAATTTCGTTGATGCTCACCCTATATGAGCTTCGAAGTTTCCTTTTGTACTGTCGATGTTTATTTTCACTTCCATTATCTTTTAAAAAGGAAATATCAAAAAAGATTTCTCCAATCAAAAATTTGAAATGGTAATAAGAAAAATATAATTCCATCTACATTTCCAAATCTGCATTGGATGGCAAATGAATGGTTACCTGATCCGCCATTGGCTCCCGATGAGCGGCGTGCGACATCGTCCACTGAAATAGATTGTCGCCGGGATTCCAAGCGAAGAGTGGGCGGTCGGTGAGGATAACTTGCCGACTGTTCCGCAGTGGTAGAGAAAGTAGTGGGAAGGCTGCAATAAAAAAAACAAAAAAACAAAAAAAAAAAACCTTTCATCAAATATAGAATGCATGGAAGGGAACTTTACTTTAGAGGAAATTAAATGAATCAATTATGATAGGATTCAATTTTCCATTCCATTTTTTTTCACGAATAGGAGGCTTCATTATAAAGTTATATAACCATTCACATTTTGTAAAATTCTCCTTTTTGAATGAGGAGGTTTAAAGGCTCAGGAGGATGAGGTGATGAGGCTCTCGTATTTCATCCTAAACATTTTTTCTTTTGAAAGCACCAAACGATAGATGCTTTTTTCAAATTGAACCTAACATTTCAGAAAGTAGTATTATTATGGAAAGTATGAATTATTTATGAAAAAATAGAAATTGTAATCAGGGAAATGTTCGGTATATCGTGTTCAAAAACCCTTCATTCTCAAAAGTCACGAGTCCTTTCAAATAGTTCACGAATGTTCCGACTTTTTTTCTTTGGATACTTAAGGGGCTAAAGATCAAATGATTTATCATGCGGTATTAAGAAATAATTTGCATGGAAGAATTGTATCTCCAGAAGTCATTTAAATGAAATTTATCTCTCCTGAATTCTGCTAAAAAATATTGGAACCAGAAACATTGATACTATCAGCTTGAGTAAAAATTGCGAAAGTTCTTGAGGGACAGAAGAAAAAAAGAATATTTTGGAGAAAACAAAGGGAATCTCTGAGCTGAAAGAAAATGAAAATTTTAATTGATTTCTCTGCTTTTTAAAATGTCCCTCCCATTTTCTGTTCCAATTTTCATCAGGCGTCAAGTTAAGAAAAGTAACGCTCCCAACACGACCCATTGACAACTCACTTGGGTTCATTTCCTTCTTGGAAAGGGCTCTTTCCAAAGCCATTCGAATCGATTCTGAGCTGATCTTTTTTTAATCTGAACAATGGCAAAGATTTAGGTGCTGGGATTCAATTAAAAAAAGAGGTTTTTAATGCTAATCTATAAAAGAGTTAGAATAAATAGAATATTTTTCGAGTTAAAACTTTACAACTAGTTAAGCTATTTTTTTAACTACTCACATTTCTGTTGAAGATAATTTTTCTAACTTGAGTTTATTCCTTTGATTTCTTGCCACGTGATCCAGCATTTCTCTCAGTAATTCTACAAGACTGGTAAACTGCAAACATTTGAAAAATAAGCAAAAATACCACTTTAGTTCATTGTATATTCTAACGAAGTATTCGTTCAACTAATAATAATTAGGATCCATAACTAATTGGAATCTTAGAAATCTATAACTAATCATCTTAGAAATACGCTTTAATTCCTTTTCTATACAATAAACAAATGAAACTCTCTGAAAGAGGGGAAAAGAAGCTCTCAATCAGAAAGGAGCCTTGGGGAGAGATGAAATTTTGAATGCACTATCCATCAGATGAAATTTTTAGCCTGGAATTGTCCTTGAAAGATATTTATCCTTCAAAAGCGCATATCATACGAAATGAGATGTTCGCTAGTTAGCATGTAGCTTCTTATAATTTGGATAGCTTCATTGGATCCAGAAGCTGCAGAAACAGCTTATTCACACAAAATTTTAGGAAAAATTGATTCAGAAATGAGGCTTCGTTTTCTGTCCATTACCTTTAATAAACTAAACAAAAACATTCACAAAAATATACATTTTTGCCTTCTGCTCTTTAAAAACATTCAAAACTGTCTTTTGAAATATTAGATAAACAACTGATTTAATTAAAAAAAACCAATTAAATATTCTTTTCTTTTTTTTAAATTTCTTTTGTCGAGTTATAACCGTAATGAAGTTAATAGTGAATACTTTATATTTTGTAGATTTCTTATATTTTCGCTTGCATGCTTGTAGCTGTTTTTAACGACAAAAATGCGTTTGAATTCATAAAATGGGTAAGAAATTTGACTTTGTGTATAAGAAGCGTCATTCAAAGTCTTCTACTAATTTCCGAGAGAATTTTTTTGGATAATTTTAGAAACAAGCTGAGTTCAACTTACTTGGTCCAGTTTCAATCCAGGACTGACAACTACAGGGATGAGCACCGGCATTACTTTAGTTGCGAGTAAATTAACAGTCAGTCCATATTTCTTTTCTCCTAACATATGCTTGTAAATTCCTGAAATAATTTAGTCGGTTACATTTTTTTCAAATAGCATTAGATAATTATTTCACAGAGAGTCTTTTACAATAAAAAAATCAAATTATTTCATAATTGCTTATACAGTTATCTTTATTCCAAAAGCACAAGTTGGCGAATTTCCCACTAATTTTGATTATAAGGGACACTTTCCTCGCATTTCATCTTTTAGAACCGCAGAAATGTTGTTATTTTCCTCGTCGTTGAGGCTCTCGTTCCTTGGATCCCTCACAAAGATCTTATAAACAATTGGATAGTTTAAATAGGCTTCCACTTGGTCTATTCAACACAATTATGCAAAGGCAACAATGGTTGCACGTATGGATGCAATGATGTATGGTCAGGATGCGCGTGCTTGAGAAAAGATTGGTTGATGAACTCGCTTTGTTACAGCAATGTCGAATACCTTCACCAAATGTTCCTTATCTACCGCTTACTAAATTTTCCTCACGATTATCCCATTGAGAAGATGAAGATTTCATTTTTAGACCATTGTTTGGAAAGGACATTTCACCTTTTGGAACAAAGCTTTCATAGCTGAATAATCCTCCTACAGGGTTCGATTTCAACTCCCATTAATGCTTTCCACCCATTGAGATGGATCAACATCTTGAGAAAAAAAAAGGACTCGGCTCTTTCCTTACCTAGCGAATACAGGCAAACATCAGACCAAGGGAACTTGTTACTATTTGTTTAACATGCAACGGGGAGTTTTTTTTCAAAACATTCTAAAACGTATAGTTTTCGTTTCAATTTTCAGTAGAGATTAGAGTGGTTGGTATAATTTGAATGCTTTCAAGTTTAAGATAAGATTATTAGAAATGGTTTGAATATTTCAAATTATATAAGCCTTTTGTATCGTGTAATAAAAATAATTGTTTTATTAATATAAGAGTCACTGTATGTTACAGGGGTGACGAACCAATGGCAAGCGACACAATAATTTGGGCACGCCACCGATCGAAGTGGTCTGTATTTTAGTTCAAAATAAAAAAGTTCACTCTGCAGTATTACGAAAAAAAGCGAGGAATCGGTCGCTGGGAGCACATTCATTTGTTATAGTCTTGCCTTAGTTACATCATAGACTACAATTGCTAATGATGCAATAGTTGTCTACGCCCAGCATAGTCCATTTCGTTGACACAACTGTATTGAAAGCTGTTTAGATTGTTATATTTTTAGCTGTTATTTAACATATATGGTTAGTTCGGAAAAAAAGTACGGGTGGGGGCAAGATAGTAAGTGTAACAGAGAATTGAAAACTTGACGGACCAAGAAATATGGCATGATTAGTAAAGGTGAGAAAGGTTCTTGTTCAGTGGTATGTAAAACATCGTATGTAAAACGGCATTTTGAAACAAATCACAAATGCTTTAGTCAAAAAAAGCGAACAAGAGCAAAAAGAATTAATTGCAACGAAAAACAGAAATAAACAGTCGACGTCTATAATTAAATATGTTAACAAAAATATTGTCATATAAGAGCGACAAGTTGCTCGGCATAGTAAACATTTTTAAGACAGAGAGTTTTTGAAGGAAATCTTGTTAGCATGCGCCTCCTCACTCTTTGATGATTTGGATCCTAAAGATATATAAGTTAATTCATAGATATTCATTGATCAAGAAACCCAATAAGGGAACTGGCAAGAAATGTAACAGATAAAAAGACATTAACTTCGCACCTTTTATATCCCTATGTCTTGACGAAAGTACTGACATAACTAAATCTGCACGTTTAGCTGTTATTGCTCGATATTCTGTAGGAAACGTCATTAAGGTATCCGACTACATTCGGAACAGTGATTTTAAAGAAGCGCATAAATGGATAATTTTTTCATCATATTTAGTATCACTTAGATTAGAATACATGTCTAAAATTGTTTTAAGGACACTTCGACAAAAAAAATTATTTAAATACAATATTTTGGCAAAAAATTAACTTAGAATAACCTTTTTTCCAAATGTTCTCCTTTTATAAAAAATGCTTCTAAAATAATAATATTTTGTGTGTGTGTGTGTGTGTGTGCTTATATAAAGTAACGACTTCTCCAGAGAGTCTGAACTATGATTTTTGAAAAATTCATCTTATTTCCAGAGTTACAGCCCATTGAAATAATTATCGGCGTTTTTTTCTTAACATTTCTCCCCTCTGTTGTCGTAAAACATGGATAAACCCACTTCTAAGATATATATTTCAAAAATTCTAGTTGAGCCTCTGTACAGAGGTCTGAGATACATACGGGCAAAATATTATTATAATAGAAACATTTTTCACAAAAGGAAATTATTTTGAAAATGGGTCATTCTATGTTCATTTTTTGTCAAAATATTGTACTTAAATCATTTTTTTATTGTAATAATATTTTTAAAAGAATTTTATATACATTTTCTAATCTAAGTGACACTAAATATCATAAATATATACGCTTTTGCAAAATCACGGTTCCGAAGGTACCTTAAAGAAGAATGAATTGAGATAACAACTACAAAGCTATTTGTAAAAATTCACTTGGTGAGGAAGAGATGTGTTTCAGATGTTGCTCCAAATAGGGTGGGCAATAAAAAAATGGTTTATTTAGTTTATTTCAAACAGACGTAGGACATTCGATTTTTCAATGTTACTGCATTATTCATCAAAAAGCCTTGTGCGCTAAGAGTGGTTTAAAATCTCTTGATAAAGTTATGGCATTAGTGACAAAAATAGTCAACTACATATCGTCGCAGGCTTTGAATAAGTGAAAGTTGGATGCTTTTTTAGGTCAAGTCAACTCGATGTGTCTTATGGCTTTCTAATGTATAATAATGCTTACTGCTTGAGCAGCGGGAACGTACTTCAAAGATATGTTGACTGCTTGGAAGAAATTAAACTCCTGCTTCTGCAAAATTGATCGTAAAGCTTCAAGGCACAAATAAAACAATTATCCTCAGGATGAATCTCATTCGTGCTTTTGAATCGAAACTGTGTATTTTCAGAAACAATATTATTGCAAGAAACTACAAGAACTTCCCAAACTTGAAAAATAAATATCGAATATTTAGATGTACATGAGAAACCAGAAGAAGAAAAAGTCATTGAAGAATTTATTTCCGTAATTGAATTTTCAGCGCGTTTTTCTCAGTTCAGAGAATTATCGGAAACTCTCAAGCTTATTATGCATCCCGATATAACTGCATTTGATAAATTGATTCATTTGATTGGCTGGGGAAATTGATAAATTTGAAATGCAACTGGTTGATTTCCAGTCCAGTTCAGTAGAGATTAAAAAATTGATTGAAACAAAAAAAGTTGTAATTGATTGAAACAGAAAGATTAACAAGCAATATAAGTAAAAATGCCAATAACGAAATTTTGAAAACATGGAATTCGATTTCAGACACTTGACTGTTTGAAGCTGCTGCTGCTGGCTCATGCTATTTTAACCATGTTTTCATCTATCAATGCCTGCGAGTCATCATTTTCAGAGATGAATAACATCGAAGACTCGCTTAGAAATCGTTTGGCAGATGACTCCAATTCAGCATGCATTCTGCTGAATGTATCATCTTATAATCCTAATATAAGTTATTTGTCATCTAATCTGCGACAACAGCAGTCACACTAATGCTACTTTCATTTGAATTACACGTATAACTAAAAAATTTTCTACTATACAGTGCAAAATGTATTTTTTTGTAGTTAATAAGGAGTTATAGGTTGTTAGTATTTAATTTTCTCATTTTCCCAATAATCACAAGTCCAAATTATTTGACTGCATGCCTATACCTCATTAAACATTTCTTTAGAAAAAATGGCACGTTGATCCATAAAGGTTCGCCACCCCTAGCACATTCGCATCCCCGAAAATTTTAAGATTTCATTTTTGACTAGGATATTATTTCACTGACTAAAATTTGCTTCTGATACGCTAGAGCTTAATGTGGTTTGACAGTAGTATGTGGGATTCCAATAGTATATGAGGGATTCAATTATGAACATAAGACTAAAAAAAAACCCATCTGCTTCTCTATTTTGAACATAAATCTGAAATGAGTGAAATAATAATTGGCTTCAAACTATTAAACAGTCTGGAAATCTAAACGATTTTAAGTAGGGAGCTGTGTCTGAGGAGAAACATCAAAATACACTTACGTACGACTGGCATTAGTATGGCAGGATCCTGTAACTTGGCCTTTCCGAGCATGGGCAGAACTTCGTCCAGGATGTTTGTCTTCTCTAACTTGTCAATAATTTTCTCAACGCAGGTGAGTGCGATCGCTTGCACCTGAATACAGTAATCTTCCTGATGGAATGTCATGGAAGAAAGACACACAAAGAAAGAAAAGGAGGAAAGGAAAACATGAGACATGCAGACAGTGGGAGGGGTTTTATACTTTACCCGTACCAAGACGGGAATGAGAAGGCTCAAACTTTTCTTCCAATCCAATCAAATGATTCAAACGGTTGGGTTAGAGAAAAATTGAATCATACATTTTTTATTTCGTAAGGCTTACATGTGAGCCAGAATAGTCCTATGAAATCAAGTAGATTCTACAATATGAAATCCACATTACCAATCTACAAGTTGTAACGACAGATTGAAAAGAAATCAAAAATGGGTGGCGATTCAGTCAACATGTTCTCTCAGGAACTGAATATCAGAGAAAAAAAAATAGACACAAAAGAGTTTCATCTTTCAAGTTTAGAATTAAGTTCAAATAAGAAAAAGTTTTCTCTCAGATAAGGGTTATTAATTAAAATTAAAAAGAAATGAGAAAAAAAGACAGCTAGGATTGGAATTAAAACAATAGAAATGCTTCAAACCAGTCCAAGTGAAACTTAATGGCTCCTATGCAGGTAAATTTCAAAAGAATGGAAAATGAATGAAATCTGCACTCAGTGTACATTTGAACGAGAAATACTTTTCAAAATAGAATGAATATTTTTAGAGAAAAAATAGATTGAAATTTGAGCAAAGCAGTGTGGGATATACAAAGAAATGAAAAGAGGAACAATTAATCAGTACGAAAAATATTCCATCCGAATCAAACCGGAAGAATTGCATGACAAATAACAAGAAAAATGGTTCTACTTAGATGGAAGTATTTCCTATTGTTAAGCGTTTTACATAACCATTTAACAATTGGGACCTATTTTGCCGTCATCAATTTCAGCCTTTCGTGTTGAATTTCGCTATTGGTTTTAACAATTTTTCTTTCCACTTTTAATTTAGAGTTTCTTCAATAGATGGCGTTAGATTCTCGAAAAATTTTGCGAATATGCACAGAAGACCGATTTTAACTTTTCAAAAAATCAAACGTACTTAAACGGATAACTTGGAAAAAAACACCGTGATTTATTTTTAAATGAAAAATACTGCACAATTATTAACTTTAATGATAACAATTATATTTCGAACATAATTTTTTAAGTGTCGAATAAATAAGAAGAATAAATAAAAATAATTAAAATTTTTTTACTGCGTGTGCTTTTAAAAAAAAATGTATAATTCTTAAGTTAATTTTGTGGCCTTGATAGCCAAGTGGTCATGGCCACAAGCTCGTGGCCGGTTTCTTGACCCAGGCTTAAAATGACGGCCTCAGCAGTCCTCGGGTTGCTTCAGCATGTGAAGTGAATACAAAATCAAATGAATTTTATTCAAATCTTAATTCGCACTTGTTTTTTAAATCCAAAGGAAAAATAATGAATACCAAGTAGACATTATGTATGCATTAAAGATATTGAAACGATGCTAAATTACCAAACTACTGTCGAGAAATACAAAACACAGATTTCCCAACTGTAAATAATTCTAAAGTCAAGTCCATTAGAAATGAATTGAAAACCTAAAAATTATAAGCCCGAGGGACATGATTTCGGATATTACTAAACAGGGTTTCTTCTTTAATGTAAGTGTCCTGTTATTTAGAAAAAAAAAATGTTTTGATTTAAAAAATGAACAAGATACAAGAAATTCAATGGATTGGATTCAAGTTCAAGACTCCAGTGGCTAAAAATTAGTTCCAAGTAGAAATGAGGATAAATATTTGATGATGAGAGAAAAATGTTTTGAGAGAAAAAGGACTCGAAATTGTGAACACACACTTTGGGGGCGGCAAATGAGGGTACACAAGGGAACACAATCGATGGGATAAAACATAAGGAATTGAGTTAAAAAGCGGAACACAAAAAGTATTTTCCTTCCACTATTTATGAGATTTTTAATTGGATGTTAAAAAGATCAAACATTTTTGCATTAAAAATTGGATAGAGTTCTTGCAATTCAATGTATAATTTTCCAAGATATTTAGCATATATGTACATGTTGTAGTTTATCAAGATATGTTTGCAATCCTTCCTATTGTATCCTAATGTTTTGTAACTCAGTTAATAAATTAAGATTACATTAGTTTCAATTGAAAAATTAAGTAAAATTAAAAATCCCATTTTTATTATTTGTATTAAAAACCACCCAAAACTAGATTTCTTTTAATATAGGGTGAGATGATTGAGCATGCATAGGAAATCACATAACACACAAATAGGAATAACATGCAAACAGTACGACAGAGCACACTGACAATCATGATAAAAAATACATTGGAAACGAATGAACCTGGTTCTTGAAATATTCAAGCAAGTTTCATACAAAAAATTATTTCAAATTTTGCCAGGTTTATTCGTAGGTGAATCTGAAAAATTTTATTTACACAAAAATATATACTACTAATTCATTACTCTAAAATAATGATACTTAAAATAAACATAAAAATAAACTTTTACAAAAGAAATAGGATTCATGAGCATTATTTTTCTTGTCTTGGCTTGGGAAATGACAGCATTGCATGTTTTTAGCTTTCGTTTATGTCTGCATTTCCGGGATTCCTTTTTATGGTTTTAAACCCTTATTAAGGAAAGTTTTACTTCGAATAGTAGTTGATTTTAAAATTGTATCATAAAGCTCTACAGAAAAGTAAATGGATTACTAAACATCAATAAAAATATATTAAGCTTACAAAAGGCAATGTCTAATTCATCTCATTTTTCTCTAAGGTATTCATTAATTTGTGAAATGTTTGCTTAAAACTAATAATTCTCGAGTGAACAGTAAAAATAGTTAAGCAAGCATTCGTTACTTTCATTACATGACCAAAATAGTTTATTGAACTCCAATAAAATCAACGAGTAATATGGGGATGAATTTGTTATAAAAGAAATGTCAAATGTACTTGGAGTTTATAGAAGAATATTAATTTTTTAGTTTAAAGAAGACATTCGAATTTTTATCTGTTTTCTTAGTATATCTCTCAATTCGTAGAGCTTGCAAGTGAAAAAACAGATTTCCTTTTTTAAAAATATTCAGTGATGTAAAATTTGAAGGATTATCTAAAATGTTTTTCTTTGTTTATTTTAAATGAATTTAAAAGAAAATTTTCTAAGCATCCTTCCAAGAAAAAAACTGATTTTTTTTGTGTGTGCTTAAAATAGGAAGTTTCTGTAACAAAAACTGTTTCAATTCTAAAGTTCACAAAACCATTTCAGTGATGGATTTCTCCAAATGAGATTCGTGTTGAAAATTTCGAGAATTCCAGGTGTCCCCCCCCCCCGCACAACAAAAAAAAAAAAAAAAGTAGGAAGTTTTAGGGCAACTATTTTTCTGTAACAGTTTTATTGGTCTAATTTGTCTTGATTTAAAAACTTTTTTGCTTATTAATTATGGCGAGTTTTCCTCAATGGATTGGTTGT
>BMAV01016387.1:85386-109960 GCA_019973955.1 Trichonephila inaurata madagascariensis
TTTTTTGCTTATTAATTATGGCGAGTTTTCCTCAATGGATTGGTTGTAAGGTGAGAGTAAATCTCGTCTCGTGTAATTTTTTATCATGCTACTCCTTCGTCCTACTAGAAATACCGAATGCTTATCATTCAATATTCTGAGGGTAAAAATAAAAATAATACTTATACCAGGCTGCTGACATAGTTTTTGCATGAAAGAACTGACTGGAATAAAATTTGTCTTCCCACACACATATGTGTAGGATTTTTTTCTAACAATCCAATCAAGAGACAACATGCATTATTTCCTTATGTGTAATTCTTGAGGGTGCTATGCAGCTGATTTAAGTATTTGGCACAGTTGGGAAGGAATCATTCGTCAGATTCATCCCTATTATTAATAGAAATAAATAATAGTAATAAGAAATTTCTCAAGTATATTTATTTTTGACGCAATTTATGTTTAAAACATTTTTCTAGAGCAGGGTTTTCAGGGGGGCGACCCCATTTTCTGTACAAACATTTTGTGCAACCCCATAAGCATTGCGCACACCCTTCTACAGGGTATTTTTTTATTTTATATTATATTATTGTTTTAACATCCGCAATAAGTTTTTACTTTGAATAGAAGGATTCTGAAATTTTAATTAACAACAACAAAAAAAAATATTACATAATGTAATTACATTCAGTAAATTATACATAAGCTATAATCTGTTCAAGTATAGTTACATTTTGAGTTCACTTCTGACAGCAACGGTTTTTATTCACAACGGTAGAGGCAAAATTGGAGTATCAATGGGAAAGATGTGCTTTATTATTTTTAGTTATGTTATTAAATCTTTAAATAATAAACGCAACCGCTGGACGAAGTACTTCCTCAATATTTTTTAGATTGGATCAATACTCCAATAAGAATCTAAGCAAACAACTAAATTGTTATTATTAATAATGGTGAAAAAGTTATTTTATGCAAAAAGATATATCACAAATCTTAAAATGTTTGACAATCTCAGCTGTAAGTTACGCTACTGTACTTGGGGTCACAACCCTTTGTTTAAGAAACACTGCTCTAGAGTATAATATCACATTTAATTTATAGTACTTTATCCTCTTAAAATTTGACGAATATTTTAAAAGAATGATTGGTCAGAAGTTGAAGAAAATAAGTATTTATCAAAATTTAAAGAATAATTTGTCATCGAATTGGGAGCAATAAGAATTAATTTTGCATCCTTTTCTAAAAGTTTTTAGCTTAATAAATAAATTCTAGATGGCGCCACAATACTTTTTACTCTCCCCATTTTTATAATTCACATTTCTTGATTGAAACAGAAATTATTTTTATGCATTTTTTTTTTTCTAGAAGATTTTATCTGATATATTTAGAAATGAAAAGGGAAAGCCAATACATAAATAAATAACAAAAATAAAAAATATTTTAATTGAAAGGATTTATTTTTCAATAGTACATAAATGACAAATTTACCTTCTAGTCCCTTGTTGGAACTTCTTTACAAAAGCGAATTATAGAGGAAAAGAGAAAAATGAAAATATATGGTAAATTGTGTGTGTGTGGATGAAAAAAAAAAGAAAGGAAAACATATTGTTAAGAAGAGAAAATAAAATTCAAGTTATTTTCTGAAAGATTTTTTAAACTTATTCGTCGATGAAGCATTAATTATAATATTATAAAAAAAAATTTAATGTTCTAATGTACTCCAGAATCCTTATCCTTTCAATTAAATAAAATTGCGAGATTAAAAAAGTTGTATACGCGATGGAGTTTCTTTTTGGAAAGAATTTTAATCTCCATTCTTCCATTAAAATTAAGGTTAAAATATTTGTTTATACGAGGGTGAGTCGGAAAGTAAGTTTTCCATGTCGACTGTGGTCAGAGTTGTAAATGAAAGCCAAAACATAGAATGAGACATTAAAGATAAGATGTAACTCTTTATTTTTCCACATAAGTACCAAGAACATTGAGACATTTGATAAGCTTCAAAAAGCCCTCCAGGAAAAACTCGGAGCTTTGCATACGGAAGAAGCATTTAACGGCTTGTTTGGCTTCAGCATTGCTTCCAAAGCACCTTCCGGTAAAATTCTTGTTTAAAGCCGGTCACTTGGAGCGAGATCTGAACTGTTTGGTGGATGGTGTAAGGCGCTCCCAACCAAGAGTTGCAATATGGTTTTGCGTTGCCGTCGCCGAGTGTAGTCTCGCATTGTCATCCAACAACAGAACACCAGATCTGAGAAACCCAGGTAACTTTGTCCGAATTGCCTCTTTCCATTTCGACGGGGTGTCACAGTACCGCGTAGCATCGATGGTTCCAGCCTCCAGAAAGTCCAGCAAAAAAATACCTTGGGCACCCTTGAAAAGAAGCCTTTTACCTGCAGAGGGAGTTGTTTTGAACTTGTTTTAGACAGGTGATGACGGATTTGTCCACTCTATTGATGAGACCTTTGCTTCGGGAGTGAAATGGAGGACCCACGATTGACCCCTCTTCACAATCCGAAACAGAAAGTCATGGTAACACATGAGATGATCCAGGCTAACTGCCATGCGTTGTTCCATGTGTGTCGGGGTCAGTTGTCAGGGCACCTATCGTGCTGACACTTCCCTGTATCCAAGAATGTCGTTGATGATCTTTTGAGGAAGATGGTTGACATGATTAAAGCAAACCGGCGTATTACCATCCATGGAGTAGCAGAAGAACTTGGAATCGGACGTGAGCGAGCTCAAAAGATGCAAAGCCCTGAATTTTTCTTGGAAGGCTTTTTGAAGCTTATCAAGAGGTATAACAAATGCCTCAATGTACTTGGTACTTATGTAGAAAAATAAAGTTATACATTGTCTTTAATGTCTCATTCTATGTTTTGACTTTCCTACACAACTCTGACCACAGTCGACAAGGTTTGACTCACCCTCGTAGTAAGTTCCCCAGATGATTGATTTACTTTTTATGTTAAATATTATGATTCATTCACATGTACCTTGTGTTGCTGTAATATATGCATTTTTCGAAAAGATAACAAATAGAGCGATCGATCGATTCTTTTAAGGCTTCAGTAAAAAGAATACGAGGAATTCAACAATGCTGGGATATTGCGGAAAACTCAACAATGAAAACAAAATAATTAATCATTATAATTTTCTTACATGAAAAATAATCTAGTGAAACAAAAATGACTCATTAGTTTGATTATAAATTGTCCTTTATATTTAAAAATTATTCTTTGTAATGAATTCCAAAGTAACACCACAAATGTTTTTAAGAAAATTTAAAGATCCTTGTTGGCAAATATATAAATTTTTATGTAATAACGCGACCCATATGCGCACACACACGAATTTCTTTTCAGAGACTTGGAAGAAATGAAAGTTTTTCTATAAAAATGAATCGGGAATTTCAAAGTTCTCGTATTAAAATAATTAATGGTTGTTCGTTGTTTCAGGATAAATATGTGAAAAAAAAATCTGTCTATTGAATACTAGTTAATTAAGTACGTTGTAACGGGTTGAAGTCCTCTTTTTAACTATGATATTAGTTTAAAAACCGCAGAGAGGATTTTATTTCTGCAAATGAAAACTCTGTTTAAGTGCGTTGAGTAGGCGAGGTAATGGTTAAGAGTTGAACGTCAATTCAAGTGTTGACGACTGGTGGTCGCGCATCTTATGATTAATACTAGAAGAAATATCCACGGGAACAGAGGAAAGTATCAACCTTACAGCTGAACGAGTTGAAAGCCGAATCATATAGGAGACTTTCATAATTTTGTTATATAAATTTGGGTTTCTTTTATTGCTCTTACTTATTAAAGTGCATTCTTAAGTGTTGAATAAAATGAGTTCTTCTAAGGTCATATCTGTTTCTCTTACTCGAACCTCTTCCACCCTCCGGGCACGTTTAATAGATTAAGGCGTTTAATAGCTTTATTTAGCCTCTTATACCAGGCGTAATGGTTTGAAAGATTTTATTAATTATCATAGAAAATGAGTGCGTTTGGACTCTCAACAAAATTAAAACCAGAAATGCTTCAGAAGGAATACTTTTTGAATTATAGCTGGCCTCACACATTGCAACAAAAGAACAAATGAGTTGACTTTTTCCTAAAGCTTTTACAAGAGTCTGACTTAGTTTCTCTGCATGTTCGCTTTTTAGTTTAGTATTCAACTCGAATGAAATAATCCGATTTAAAATTCATATTTTCGAAAAAGATGATCAACAGTAAAGACTAAGGTATTTTAAAACGCAGGAATAATTTCCTAAAGATTATTTTCGAAGCACGAGTTCTCCAGAAAGGAACAAATCTCAAGAATAGAAATTAGGAAATCTAAAAATAAGAATATTTTTTTTAAAACAAACATTTGACATTGAAAAAGGTGTTGAGAGTAAGCCAATTGGACCCTAATGTTCTAAAAAATATTTCATTAAATAAAAAAGACAAATGAAGAATACTGAAGGCAATTGATCTTTTCAACATATTTAACATTATCAATGAGAAAAGGAAAATTATTCTGAAATATCTTTGAAATTTCAAGAGATTGAAAACAAATTCATAGATTGAACTCTTTGAATTTTTGTAGGATCAAGTGGAAAGGATTTCACTAGCGATAAAATTGAGATTTAGAATCCAGAAGGATAACAAGGAAAATTATCATATCAAGTCATTGTATTTATGTAAACAAATCCAACGCTTCCGTCTGGTTATAAAAAATTATTAAACTGACTTTCTTCGACACATTACATTTGCAGAAATGATAAAAAAGACGTTAAAAGCAAATCCTATTGCTATAGTTTCAAGTGAAATCTTTCTTATTGAATAGTTATTTATATTCGTATAGTTAATTGGACCTATAAAAAAAGAATACATTAGTTTTAAATACGAAATAATGCCAAGTAGAAAAATTTTCTCCGTATATTTTTTTAAAAGCCAACCTCCCCCCCCACCCGTTTTTTTTTAATTCGTTTTTTTTCCCCTGACATCGGACTGTTCTGTTTCAACTACCCGATTAAGAATTAAAAAATAGTGGGAGAGAAAAAATAACGATAAAAAAAAAAAATGAAAGCATACGTGAGTAATTTTTTTTAGAAAAAAATGAATTGATTTCAACTTATAATGTAGAAGCTGGTATAATTCAAACATGTTCATTTCAAGGGGTTGTCAAATGGTATATTACTAATAAGGAACTATAAAAATCAATGTGTTTCTCAAGAACTCTTTTGAATTCTAAAGCTTAACAAAGAACTATTGTGCAGATAACTACCAGCTAACTCTTTTACAATTGCTGTTTTTGAGAATTATGAAGTTAAGATGAAATATATGGAAGGAAAAACATTGCTTTGTTTTCATTTCAAATGAGCTCTCCATTATGTATTGTTTCCTCATGATTTGTCAGCGTGCATGCACCCATTGACACAAAAAGAAATAAACATGATGAACTCTTACCTTGGATGGCACGCAGGGACTGATTACTTGTCAAAAACAAATGGAATTGGAACAAATAAAGCAAACTTTCCCATCAAAACTACTTAATGTACGTTTCAAAATGTTAGGGTTATTTTTTGGGCATTTCAATTTCACGCGCCTTTCTTGTCAAGTATCATTTATTAGAATGATATTTTCAATATTTATATTTAATCTGCATTCTTGAAGATTTCCCATTGAAACAATCAGCTCAAAATGTTTGGAAAGAGTTCAACACCTTTTGAACGAATTTTAATTCTACCAAAAAAATAGCCTATTATATAACTTTTGATGGGAAGCACGTCATTTGTTATTTTACTTACCTTATTGTTTAATTATTTTATGAAATGTTATTCCAGTTTATTTTTATTTAAATTTCGACTTTGACGTATGCTTGCAAAGGGGAATTTACTAAAAAATAGTCTTACCACTTGATTTCAAAAGTTGTAAATCTTTCTTGGAAAGTATTAAATATCTTCAAAGTGAAGAGAAGGTGATGGAAGTGATTCATTTTTAGTACTTTGATACGTGACAGAAGACAACTTTAGAATTGAACTTCATTGGATCTTTCCTTTAATCTTTTTTCTTTTTTAACCTTTGTCTTAAAATTGCGTAGTTTGCTTGAAAAGGATTTGCTTGAAAAAGGATATCAATTTCCTCTATCACGTAAGAAAACACGTTGGATGAATACAATGAGTCATTGAAAGAAATCTTAGCCGTTAAACATTTATATCAGTATTAATTAATTATTCATAAGGAATAAAATTGTTTTCTTCGTATTTTTCTTCTTTCTATACGTAAAATCATCGGAATTTTATTATATGTTGACACTGACTCTTGTAAGCATTTGTTTTTAAATTCGCCATCCAGAGTTTTTAGAAAATAATTAATAGAAAATGAATTTTTGAATTCAAGTTGCGACAAAAATTCTGTGAAATCCTTCAATGATCCTTATTGTTGTTTGGCATTTTTGAGATTCTATTAATATAAATGTACTGCAAACTTTGTTTAATTCTTTTAGATCAGGGGAATCTACTTTCTAATTACTCTTGATAAATGCAAAAATGATAATAATAAAAAACCCAAACCATCACAAATTGCTTCATCCAGAGTATTTTAAAGTGGGAATTTTCCGGATTCATTAGGTCCCTTACCACTCCCCCATCCATCATCCATTCTCTAAACAATCAATGCTCAATACTATTTTTATTAATACAGTATTGTATTCTGTTGATAAACTCCAAATCCAATTGCTTTTGCTTCAGATCAGTTTCGTCTCAATTCTCTGAGCTCCACAAGGTTGGAGCATGAATTGGACTTATTTTTTGGTTTAGAGGTGCGCAGGAAAAAAGCTATTTTTTGATTATAAATAAGTTTTGAAATCGGTCTCTCAATGTAATAAGGTGAAATTGAAGAGAATTCCTCAAGTAGGGATGTGTCACAGTTATACAAAGAATCAATGACTCATCTCTAGAGCATTTATGAAGAGTCATCTTAAGCCTAGGAATATCTTTGGATCAACCCTACTTGGTAAGAACACTCGAGCAAAATATTCTGAAACATAAAAATGTTCCAATCGAATTTTCTATAGGAAAATTTATATTCTCATTCCGATGATTTTGTTTGTCTCCTATACATTCTTGTAGTTAAGGTGATTCTTTATCCTCAGCTATTAATATACCATTATTTTTGTATTATAGAACAATAAAGTATATATATATATATATATATATATATATATATATAATTCACACAAATAAACAAATTAAATTCTAATTTTTCTCTAGAACTGCAAATTATGAAACTGTGTCATTAATGATAACACATGACAATTCATGTTTTTAATTCAAAGGAAAATTTGTTTTCGTTCTTTTTATTCAAAAGTCAAAAATAAATTTCGATAATTATTTCAAAGTCTTGTCTGAAATTTTATTTTTGTCTGAAATTCCAAATATGATTGAAGACATTCAAGGTATCTGATTTATTGAAATCCCCAGAGAGATTGGAATAAGAAGTCAGCAAATTAAAATGGAATTTTTATTAATGCATAAATTAAGGCAGTAGAATTCTGTAATGTATGCTAAATACGTTGATTGATTGATCCAATGAATATATGTTCCTTTACTTTGGTTTGATGTTAATGTTTCTAAATTTGAGTTGGGCACGTGGACAAAACCGTAAATAGTTTTTCTACGTGTGAAAAACTACATTTCACAGAGCATGAGTATTTACAATTATCGCGTTATGTAAATTGAACCTTTCGTGTTTATTTGCTATGTTTGTTAAAATTACTCTTTTTTTTTATTAGTGAATATTTAGGATTTTCTTCTTATGGATAGATAGATTATTTTACCGCTATCTTGTAACTGCCTAAAGATTCCAAATAGATTTTTAGGAAAACCTCTACATATTTTTATTTTTATTTTTCATTAGCGTGTTCAGAAGATCCTTGGCATTTTTTTCGGAATTTAGCTTCGAATGCTTACGTAGCAATTTCAAAAAGTGATTTTTGCTATGAAGCAAAGAGAGATATTGTTTCTTTGTTTTGATAAAAATTCACTTCAAGCACATAACGTAAATTATAATTTTTACCTAGCCAAGGTAACAATTCAATGCAGATTATTTTCCAACTAAAATCTTGAGCAGTGGTATGGAAAGAATTGTTAAAAAGCAAAATATTTGTTTGATCAAGTTATGAGTAAAAATATAGCATACTAACATTAAAATAACATGAATAATGTCAAAAGCAGTCATAAAAAATAGCCTCTTTTATTAATAATGTGAAAAAAATATGGAGATGAAGTTGAAAAAAGATTTGCTTTCCTATCAAAAGATTCCTTTTCTATTCGATTTAATTGGTTTTTGATTCGCTAGAAAAATAAGTTGCAATTTTGATCCCCTTTGAAAATTAAAAGTTATGAAACGATTGTAATGACAAGGTTTCTCACAAAGAACTCTACCGAGGAATCGATTCTTTCAAACAAGCTTCTGCCTTTTGGACGGCTTTGAAATATTGTTTTCATTTATTCTTTCCTGAAGGTGAGGGGCCATCTACACATTGATTGAGGTGGATTCTAACTTGAACATTTCACTTCCCGCCGAAAAATGATTTTTTTTTAAAAATTATTCACTTTCAGATTTTGTCAAGAGCTTCGAAACGCAGATTTGATATTTTTCACTAGTGCGCCTTTTTTCACTTGGAATGCAGTTGG
Organism: Trichonephila inaurata madagascariensis; assembly: GCA_019973955.1. Classification (NCBI taxonomy): domain Eukaryota; kingdom Metazoa; phylum Arthropoda; class Arachnida; order Araneae; family Nephilidae; genus Trichonephila; species Trichonephila inaurata. The sequence continues at coordinate 94,046 of BMAV01016387.1, forward strand.
GGAAGGAAGAAAAAAAAGGCACAATTTAAAAACAAAATTTTAATAAAATTATCAAAGTTGACTTTATTAAACTATTATTATGTAATGAAAGTCTTTCGAAAGATTTTTTTTACGCTTGCTGTAAAATAAATAAATTTAGTTAATAATTTATTAAATATACTTTTCAATTTAGGATCGATCCATGTATCAATGCATCAAAAATGGCCCCTTTTGACACATACTTGACATTTTCTAAGCTCAGATCCCTCTTTATTGGGCATAGTTTTGGAATATTTCTTTGAAAAATAAAAGCTTAAAAAGAAAATCATTGGGCTTTTCATGTGCTTCTAAACGTAATTCCTATTGACTTTCATGGACTTTTTTTCATTTAGTGCAAAACAGACCAATGTTTATTTTAAAATAGTATTAAGATATTATCGTATTTTTCTGATGCATTTTGGCGTCAAAAATATCTTATAGTCTGAACATGTAATAAAATACTCTTTCTTAAAAATCCTTCCGTCAACTAGAGATGCATGCCATCAATACGTATCTGATAATTAAACCGAGCTTCGATCTAACATAATAATAACTCGAGTCTGAATCCAACAGTTTCAGATCTGCACCAATTGCAATTCATTTGTCAAAGTTATTCATATGAAGAATCAAGCACTCGAACTATGCTTTCAAAGGCAAAATTAGTTGATTTCGAACGATAGATTTTGTTAAACAATACTTATCACTTCGAAACTTTGTTGCAGTTTTTAAACATAGTTTTTTTTAAAAATTTAACTAAATAAAGAATTATTTGTTTAGATATTTCAATTCGACATAATGAATTTTTTTATCAGCTTCAGCTTTTATATTTTGCGTCGTAAACACGATTTTTGGATATTAAAGAAGGTTTCAGAATTTTGATAAAAAATTATTTTTAATGTAAAAATTATCAATTTTTTCCATTAAATACTTTTTTTTATTGAAATTGTGAACAATTTCGATCGTTTCGCTTTCTTATGTAATTAAAGAGAGATCCTTATGTATTACAGAGATGTAAAAAAAATGAATTTATAAGACAAAAGGGATTCGGTAAATGTTGAATAATTTTATTTATTATATTAAGATGCTTATTAATCGATACAGAATTTGGATAATTATGGAGAAATTCCAAGGTCAAAACTCGATATCTTAAGAAATTTTACAATCAAAAGGAAACAAATGTATACTTAGAGTAAAGAATTTTTAGTTTTGACTGTTAAAAAAGAGTTTTTTTAATAAGGGGTGTATGTTTGAATTTCGAATGTTATGACCTGTATTTGAACTCTTCTTACATGCCTTCTTGATTTGAGAATATATTTCTATGAAATGAAATGAATTGTGACAGAACACAGCTTAAAGGAATAAGTCCTTTCAAAAATAGCTAGTTAAATAGCGAAAATTAATTTCAATTTCAGTCAAGTATCCATAAATTTTATTAAAAATAAATAAGTAAAAAATTATTAAAAAAAATTCCCCCTTCTGGGTTCTTAATGAATATATGTGCTTGAATTGTACAATGCTTGAATATTGAGCCAATTGTAATATAAGTATTAAAATACGTGTTGGTTAAGCGATGATTGCTTTTATAATACTATTCATTTATCAATCGATTTAAAATACTATTAGTTTCAAACATTAACTACATTAAAAGTTGACTGAAATCTTGTCAACACGATTACAGTTTAGATTACCTAATAAAAAATATAAAATCCATTGGTACAATGAACAAAATCAAAGATTTTATGAAAACTAAATAATAATTTTTAAACATAAATATTGATTTTGGGTCCCATTTGATTCCTATAGATTAGGGTACTTAAATTAGGAATAGTTTTAGAATAGTTTAGTCTCAATCCTTTACGCTATAAATTGATAAGATGAAAACATATGATAGTACTAGTGGGATCAAAAGGTGTCCGGAATGTTTCATTTAGAAAATGCGGAAATACTGTCTTTTATCAAATATATTACCACTTATATATACATATGGCAACACTTATTTCCTTTTCACAATTCATTTTCCAAGACGTCAGTTGAGAAAATAACACAAATTTTCTCTGTCTGAATGGAAAAAAATTTTTTTTTGAGTGAACTTCTGAAAGGTGGTTCTTATGAGGAGAATGCGCCTCACCGTAATGCTATTATGAATACAGAGTCGTATTTGGCAACAAATACGACTCTGTATTCACCTTTTCATGGTTGCCTCACCTTTTGGAGTAATAAAAAAAAGTTGAGTAGATACGAACCTTGAAGGGAATGAGCCCAAACGATTTTGTTTGGAGGAATAACTTTGACCAATCAAATGACAGCATTCCGGGGACTTTTTGATCCTAGTAGTCGGCTACGTTTCATTTCAAAGTGAACGGAAGCAAAAAATAAAAAGCTCTTATTGAAAATTTCTTCTACAGAATTCAAGTTGCTAACAATTAGTTTTTGGAAGTTGCAAACGTTATTCTCGAAGGTAAGGAAACTTATGACTTGCCTTCACTCCAGAATTGTTATCAAAAACTTGTTTGGTTCTGGGAAGAACCATTTTTCTCACTGCTTGCTCTTCTAATATATCCGAAATCTGAGTCACGGCCTGCAAAGCAGCACACTGAAAATAAAAGAGAACATATTGATTGACATTATTTCTTTGCCGAAACAATTGTTGATCGTTAGAAGGAAATGTTAGACCAACTGAAATCAATTGATTCGTGTTGTAGAATTCCTCTCAGAAATGAAAATGAATAAAAAGCAAATATTTCAAGAAGAAAAAGGAGCCTTTCAAAATATTTTACTTCAAGAACAACTGATTCAATTCACTTAATAGGATTTGGATTTTCAGCCTAAAAACAATTCATTTCTCCCCATTCATGTTTCCCATCATATATAACTAAAGAGTGGGAGGGATTAATTGATTGATTGATTGAATATTAACGTCGCACTGTTCAGCTACACGAGGGCTTTTGGTGGGAGGGATTAAGTACAAGGACTATGGCATCTCTCTGATGACGAAATTAATTATGCGTCTCATATGTTAAGGAAGTTTTATTTTTGTATTAATTAATAACAAGACATACGTTATGTCAGGAAGAAAATTGAATTAGAACAGTTCGTTTTCACATTACTATGAGCTGCTTGTTTTGAAATTACTTCATTCATTTGATAGAGTTTTCTTCTAGTAACCAGAATGAGTACATTTTAATAAAATAGTCAAAATTGTAAGGGTATTTCTAGTTTCATGTCAACGAATTCGAATGGATTGAATTAAAAAAAATAAATATTTAAACCCTTCAAAAGATATTAAAATATTCCTTCTATAATCAGAACATTGAAGCGTCAAACCATTCAACCAAAAATCTGAATAACGACTTATTGAATTTGGACCCTTTCAGTTGGGATGTCAGTCCTTTTGGTAAGCAATATCTTCATTAACATATTGATTTATCCTTTTGATACTTTCTGCCACAAAAAGTACTCGAAAGGTTTATTTGAAAAATTAGCTTCTTTAAATAATTATACAAGTGACATTTGTCAATAACAATAAAATGTTAAACAGAACTTATAATTCATTTTGAAAAAGTATTCCAATAATCAAGAAAAATTGGAATGTAGTTGAATGACTTTTAAATTCTTATGATATTAATTAAATACGAAAAAAAAAACACACTTTTGCGTGAAGGCCACACCTATAATGAACAGACCTTTTGAGGAATAGAGTAGAGTGCCCCTTTTCTTCTTTCATTTGAATTATTATTATGGATGTGAAATTCGCTAAAAATAAAATATTTTCCCATGAAAAAAAATAATTTAGGAGAAATAATACGATAACTTTTTTTAAGGCAATACATTCTGAAAAACCTCGGGATTTCTCCTTTAACAAATAACAGAATAAAAATGTATTTTTTCAAAAATATTCCGGTTTAAATTTGATACGCTTTGAGTTTTAAAAAGATAGCTTTCTTCTGGCGCTTCTATCGAAAGCTTATAAGGTTAATAATAAAAAAAAAGGAGCTTAAGAGATATTTTTTATAGCTTGTAAAGAAGGTCTAATGCTCAAGAAGGTAAGAATAAAAGGAACGGAGAAAAAAATTCGTATTGAACACGTTCTTGAAGAACATATTGCTAGATAGGCTACAGAAAAGAAGCATTTATCCATTTTATAATTTCTATAGGCTCAAAATATATTTTTCTTTTTCATGTTGCTGAATTTTCTTGTAGAAATAAATGATGGCTTTGTTTTCAGACAAAAAATTGTTTTCTCAATTACCTCAACAATTGACAGGAACTGAAAGACATTGATAGTAACTGCTGTTTTAGTATTGAGCTCTGCAATATGATATTTTTAGGATAAAAAAGGCACTTATGAAAAAGTTTGATAAGAATTTTCTTTTGATTTTAACTTAACTAGTATTTTTACTCATTATTTTGAAGCTACTATTTTAATGTGAATATTTTGTTCAGTCTTGAACTACTTTAAGAAGATTACTAATCAAACGATATATACGATAATTATATATATATATTCTCATTAAAAAATTTTATTTAAGAAATTAATGGACATTAAAGTTAAACCCTGTAAAGTAAGTTTTCCCTTTCAATAACTGGTGTTTAAAATAGAATTATTAGAATTCTCGATTCACGTGGGAAGAAGTAATATATAGTTTTCTTTGTTATATTCAAGCTGTTATCTGATATATTTTTCTTTCTGATAATATTACTGATTCATGTGTTGATACTTGGAAAAAAGGATTATTGCTGAAATATAAAAGAAAAATAGTATTCTTTATCAAACAATTATCCTTTTCAATTTTCTATCTATGGAAATAGTGATATTTTAATGAAATTAATCGAATCTTCTAAGAAATTCATCTGAAAATTGTTCTGATGTCCATGTACGGTAAAAGATGGTGCCGATTCAGGTGGGCCATTTTCATGAAAAGAATTACACGTGGTCTCACAAAAACACAATTCAGGTATGACTTGTAAACATATTTCTCAAATATGGCTTTCAGGTCTTTTCTATGCCTTTTGTAGGTCTACACATGGTGCAAATTTCGCGTCGAATTTATGTTTCTTTTATGAGGATGTCCTTTGGAATTTCGAAATCATAACTTTTAGGAAAATGTTTGGATTCGCTTCAGCTGAAATGATATTTAAAGTGGACTTACGTTAGGCTTCATCAAGAGAAAGATAAGAAGAAATCCGGATGGAATCCAAATGTTGTATTGGGCGGAAGCGTTTGTTAAACAAACATTCCCTTTAAGCCAGGGCTTCTCTTATACTTCCCTCTTATACAATCATAATGTATTGAATGCAATAATAATGCACTTGGACGCTAAAGCTACAATATGTGATCTTAATTATAAACCGTATAAATTAATAATATAAGTATATTAAATTTTATATATGTTACTTTTTTAAGTAATATATATTTTATTTTTTTCTCGAATTTTTAAATTGGAACAATTGCAAAATGCGGTGGCTGCTTTGAAGACAAAATATAGATTTCAGCCAAATATAAAAAAAAAGTACTCGGAGTGTCAATTTCTAATCGTAAACCTTCCTTTGAAAAACTTTCCTCTGCAAGACAAGCCCATGGAAGTCGCTAATACTTATTTAACGTGCTCTTAATTTAGTATTAATAAATTAGTTATAAAATACCTTGTGCAAAACTGATACATTAAAATTATACTGTCTGAAGTACCCGCTCTTCGAAAGAGTTCATTTTTTAAAAAACTAAAACATTCTTGATAAATAGCTGAATTGTCAATGCGCGACAATGTTTACGAAAATGTAAAATGATATTTTAAAATGAATGCTCATATTATAACTAGTTTTAAGCGAACTGTAATTTTAAGCCTCACAGAATTATCATTTAGAATTAATGTTAAATAATGAAAAATAATATAAAATTCCAATGAAGAATAATAGTGTTATTTTTAATATTTAAAGAGAGAAGACTTCAAAATGTTTTATCCTGGGGGCAGACACACACTCGATACTAGCTTTAATGGTCACGCAGGGTGATTGAGTCACCCCAATCCTTTTTTTTTTATAATTATTTTATTGTACATGATACAAATCGTGATTCCAGGGAATAATTTAACTAAGAGAAAGTAAACTTACCTACTTTCAAGAACTTTTCAATTTTTCTTTTGTAACAAAAAAACAGTTTTGCCTGAAATAACGATTTCAAGATCTGTGTGCCACGCGCGACCACTTCCAGATTATAAGTGTGTTGAATATATTATATGGATGTTACTGCTTAAAAATTGTGTAAAACGTTTTTCATTATACTTTATATGTTTGAGAGTACTTATAAAAATAAATCTTGGCCAAGTAATCCTTCAAAGTGCTCTCTATGGTTTTCCAAATGTCAAACGCTTTTACATGGAACTCCCCCACACAGAGAAATACATTATTTACAACTTCCCTAAATGAGAAACAAACACATAAGAGAGGAGTCATAACTAACTGCACCAATAACTTAGAAGGTCAAACAGATGTTGAGCAAATATATTCTGCTGCCTACAATTTTATGCAGTATTTCATAACAGTGATGAATTTTTTATCTTCCTAAATTATTTCGATTCTGGGTTTGGGTTTTGTTTTTTATCTGAAAGAGTAGTATTTTAGGTTTGAAAAGAAAACGTAATAAAAATCTCTCATCATGGGATTACAACAAATCAAATAAAAGTTTTTTTATTTATTTGGTTATAGGATCAAAGATAGCTAATTAGGTATTGAAGAAGTTTTTATTTTTGATGACGTTATTTCGCCGGATGATATATATAAATTACATCAGAGTAAAAGTGCATTTTTTATTATGTCTGAAAGTATTTTGTTTTTATTCATTCCAGTAAATTAATTTTTTAAAAATCTTTTATTTTCGATATGCTCGCGCCCCACAGTTTGAGAAACACTGCTTTAAGCGGATGGATGGGAAATTATTGGATTTAGAGTACAAAATTTAAGCCAAAGTAAATTTTCTGTCACTTTAAAAATGTTTAGGAGAAAATTTTTGGTTAGGAATATGGAACAAATTACAAATTAAATTACGATCCCGTGCAATCTTACAAGAAGAAGATCCATATATTTACAGTGTCTTGTGCCTAAAAATGTACTTTGTTTAAATTTTTGAAATGGAATTCATTCAAAAGTAAAAATCAAAAATTGCGCAAGATCAATGTAGACATAAAATGTCTAAACTAAAAGTCATTAATTTTTCAACGAAGTAAATCAAAGACACCGGATAAAATCCTGCCTACAATTTTAACAAATTCCAGCACACTTGACTGCAATAATTATTACTGATAATATTATATTACAAAATATTAAAAATGAACTTGATGGAGAATAATACAGTGAATGCATTTTAAAAACCCTGTTCCAGTTCATTTTCTTCTAGAATGTTTCAATCCAATACTAATGCACACTGCTCAAAATAGGTAGGAGAGAATGAAGAAACCGTTGGGAAACCATGATTGGGCATAAAATGGAGAATACAGGTGTAACAAAACGCAATACAGACAAAAAAAGCAAAACTAATTTTATGGGAACTTTAATTTTGTGGAATGGCATGGCATGATGCTTCAGGACAACAATTGGGTTCCATGTAAATGACAAAAACTGATTGTTTGGCAATGATACAGGATATTTAATACGGTGTGAGGTCCTCTCGAATTGCTAAGACTGCTACACACCTGTTTTGCATGAATGCGATGAATTAGCAGTTAGATTTTGAGGAATATTGCTCCACTCTTGACGAAGTCAGATCCTCCTGTTCTCCAAGTGGCAGGAGACATTGGCCTTGCGGAAATGCGTCGTCCTAGAGTGTACCGAACATGCTCGATCGGATTCAGGTCAAGAGAGCATGTTATCAACCCCATGCATTGTATTGTTTCAGCTTCAAGAAACTTCTTCACAACACGAACTATATGAAGTTTTGTATTATCCTGCATTTAAAGAAAGTTATCTCCAATGGATTCAGCGTAAGGCAGTGTTTCTCAAACTGTGGGGCGCGCCCCCCTGGGGGGGCGTGGTAACCCTTCAAGGGGGGCGCGAGCATATCGAAAATAAAAGGTTAAAAAAATTAATTTACTGGAATGAAAAAAAAAACAAAATACTTTCTGATATAATAAAAAAATACAGATTTACTTTGATATGATTTATATATATCATCTGGTGAAAAAAGGTCATCAAAAATAAAAGATTCTACTTTGAACGCTCATTAGCTATCAATGATCCTATAACTAAATAAAAAAATATTTGTTTGCTTTGCTGTAATCCTACGATGAGAGATTCTTTTATTACGTTTCTTTTAATCTAAAATATTACTTTTGCTGGCTTTCGAACTTATGGTAGGGTTACCTGCATACCTTTTTTTAGGGAAGTTGTAAATTATATAATTCTGTTGCGCTTTTTTTTTCACGATGTGAAAGAGTTTTATGATACATGGATAAGTATATTGAGCACTTTGAAGGATTAATTGGTCAAGATTTACTTTTTATGAGTATACTGAAACAAATAATACAAAAATCGTTATTTCTGGGAAAACTGTTTATTTTTTACCAATGACCTTGACAGAGAATCCTCTAATATGACAGTCTTAATGGGAGCTAAAATGAATTGATAACATATCTCCTTTTTTATGAGTGGCAAACGTTTTTTTAGAATCTTAAGGTACTTGTTTAGACCGAGTTCCCGGCACGACCACTATTTTTCAAAAATATTTTCCTGAACATGCTGCATTTTCCCCTATGAATAACTTAGTGGTTTTAATTGTGATGTTGTACGACTGATTATGGTTTATAAATGAAAATGAGCAGAATATAAAAAAAGAATTGGGCATCTGTGATCTCTCTGAAAGGAAATTGAAGCTGATCAAACAAGGGAAACACTTGCTGAAATAATGCATATTAATCATGTTAGCGAAAGTAAATTTGAGAAAAGCAATAAACATGAAACGAAAGGAAAATTTTCAATAGCTACATTAAGAACTTTATCAGAAAAATATGATGCCATAAGTAACAATAACACAATTGTTATTCATTAGAATTTTATATTCTTTTTTTAATACTTAACATTTATTCTAAATGCTAATTCTGCGAGGCTTAAAATTACAGTTCATTCAAAACCGTTTATAATATGAGTATTCATTTCAATAAATCTTTTTACATTTTTGTATACATTGTCATGCACTTGGTTTTACTCTCCTTACAATTAAGCTATTATATCAAGAATAATATATTATCATTTTTTAAAAAAATAAACTCTTATTAAGAGTGGGTACTTCAGCCAGTATAAGAACAAGTTTAATAATTATCAGTGACTTCCATGGGCTTTTCTTGCAGAGCAAAGTTTTTCAAAGGAAGGCTAAAAATTAGAAATTGACACTCAGAGTTATTTTTTGATATTTAGCTCAGATCTATATTTTGTCTTCAAAGTAGTCATCGCAGAAAATCCGGATTCACAAAGGTATGATATTAAAAATGGTAATAGTATACGAAATGCTTTTGTTTTCAGTGCACAAAATTCAGCATCCACCTCTATCCAGAATTCAAAGAGTGATTTATTACAAAATTGCCCTTTTTAATTTCGTCACTGGATGTGAAATCTATGAAGATCTCTTTTTCGGCAGTTCAGATCCCTTCTGAAGTATTTTGAAATGGATCCCTAACCCATTCGTAACTTGCTATCAATTTGCCCTCATCTGTGTACTTGTTGATGCTTTATTATCGTCGAATGCTCGCTGCGATTTAAAAATATATCTATGATTTTGTTTTAATCCACTGCCGCTTAAATACTTAATACCGTGAATTACAATTAACGCGTGAATTACAATTAACGCGTGAATTATGAAATGTACATTCAATAGAGATTCGGTAGCTAATCGATTCGGCCAAGACTGACTAGAATTGTACGAGGTACAGCATTTTTCATGTTTTGTGCAGACGTCTGTTAGATTGCCTAGACTCACGTGAACGTTCGCGAGAATGCCAGATGTAATGGATATGATAAAAAGCAACATAGATTAGGCTATTTTTTAATGACATTTGTACTTTTAGAAATGGATCTTGAAGGAAAAATGAATCTTTAATTAAATATTATTTCTCAATCTGTTTCAATTTAAAAATTAGAGAAAGAGAAAAATATAACATAATTAACCTATTACTTAAAAGTATATATATATATAATTTATATATATATATATATATATATACTTAAAATATATATTACTTAAGAGTAACATATATAAAAATTTTAATACTTATCTTATTAATACTGAACTAAGAACAAGTTTAATAAGTATTAGCGACTTCCATGGGCTTGTCTTGCAGAGCAAAGTTTTTCAAAGTTTTTTAGAAATTGACCCTCTGAGTTCTTTTTCTACATTTAGCTGATATCTATATTTTGTCTTCTAAGCAGCCACCGCATTTTGCAATATGTTCCAATTTAAAAATTAGAGAAAGGAAAAATAACATAATAATTATCCTATTACTTAATTAATTAATTAATTTATTTTTTGCTTAAAAGTAACATATACAAAATTTAATACTTATGTTATTAATTTCTACGGTTTATAATTAAGATTGTGTATTGTAGCTTTAGCGTCAAAGTGCATTATTATTGCATTCAGTAATTTATTAACGTATTAGGGGGGCACGATAAAAATTGTGATTGAAAAGGGGGCGTCAGTATTGAAAGTTTGAGAAGCACTGATTTAATAACAATGAATTGAATTCGAAAATACGAAACCTTGGTGCTGAAGCTATAATACGACTTTAACCTCTAAAGTACCACCGGCGTATATAAACGTCTCACACAGCCAGTGCGTAAATTTTCCCGGACGTATATATACGTCTTTTCGAAATATGATCTTTTCTCTTCACTGCTATCCATAAAATTATTCCGAAGGCTTTAGAATGCAATAAAAGGATTTTGACATTGTTTGCGAAGGATTTGCTTATTTATTCCCTTTCTCGTCCCCCAATACACCACATATGCGTGCATACGTTCAAAATGGTGTCATTGGGGAATCACGTAATTTTTAAACGGCAGTTAAAGGATTAAATGTAAACCGTACAAATTATAAAGAAAAGTGTTAATTTTTGCATATAATTTTATAAATAACAAGCCCGTGTGAGGTCACCGGTAACTATTAAATTTGTTCTTAACTGAGAATTGTTAATTAATTACAAAATATATTGTGCAGTATGATACAGTTATAAATGTATTATATAAGTGTAAATGTTTTTTTTTTTATTATTATTATGTCAGAATGTATTTTGTTTGTTTACTTTCAATGAGTTAATAATTATTTAAATAATTCTTTGTTTTCGAATTTTCAATATGCTTGCGCCACCCTAGGGTGGCACGCCCCACAGTTTGAGAAGTGCTGGCCTACAGACTATCCACATGAAACCTATTTTGGGTTGTTTGGTTTAAGACACTTAGTCCTGTTTCCAAAATAAACTGTCTTTTAATCTATGCAACATTTGCTGTTCGGTCTCAATGAGCTGTTAAAAGGATCTATCGGTCATTGTTTGCTGTGGTAACATGGGGACGACCTTGCCTTAGTGGACGTTTAACATGTCATGTTTCTTGGCATTGATTGCACAGGGACATTTCTTGTCCCTCCAACAGCACCCGCTAAAGATCTTTGCGTTTGCCCGGATTTCAGTCTCCTGATGTCATGAATGCTAGTAAATAACATTGTCGTGACATTTCTTAGTGATCTTTTCTGAAAAAAAAACAGCTTAAAGGGTGAATTTCTCCACCGAGACAGCAAAAAACAACATTTTCTACGAAATCATAATTTCTGCACATATATCATTTTTCTGGTTTTTCACGTCATAAACTTTGATTTTCATAAGAAGTTTTCTTCTGTTTTCTGCTACACTTAAGATTATGGATGTTTTATTTTGTTATCAGAAGAAATATATGTCATTTCATTCAATCTATGTGCTCCTCTAATTTTTTAGAGCAGTGGAGTTCGTATGCCGAAGAGTTCGATAAATAAAAAAGATATTTTAAGAAAACTTGTCTTCCTGCAGAAACATTCTTTACGAAAAGGAAGACTGGCCAATTCTTTTTCTTTAGGCGTTAACAAGCTCTAAATCAGAATTATTTTCGCTTTAATGTCCTTTTTAACAATTGAAAATTCCAAACTGGACCAGTCTCTCATTTCATTCTTTGTGAGATAAATGTATATTTTATCAACACATAAAGGATTTCTGTGAACAAAAGAAAAAAAAAATACCATAAGAGAATACTAATCAAAATAACTCAGACTTTGGAAGAGTAAGAATAAATGCGCTAGTCATTTCACATGTTGACTAAAAAGTGCATTTTGAAAAGTAACCATTTTACTCTTAAAAATAATAAAAATTAATAATATAATTGATATCATTACGTAAGAAGGTATGAAACGATTGGTTTTACACGATATTGAAGAAAATGCAGTAAACTCTAATGTAATTTAGAAATCTTAAAAACCTGTAAACAACTATTGGCCTTTGTTGGCGCTGCGATCGTCACCCCCACCTCGCTCACCCTCACTTGTACACTCTTGCAAGGGAGACACTGCACAAAGCAGTCACAATAAATGTTTATGCCTTAAAATCGCATTTAATAATTGAATACAGTATCATTCGCACTAATATTTGGTCCGTCGACTACGCAGATCTTCAGCAACTTATGGATATCCGCATTTAAGGCTTTAAACTAAATTAAATACGCATTATTTGCTTAAATTCACAGAACAACGCCCAAAGTTGTTCGAACGTCGCAAAGACATTCACCCCATCGACAGAGTCAAAGGTCGCAAAAGGACCCCTCTCACCCCTTGCTTTCGTTTTGTGTTCGTTTCACCCTACTGCATAGGCCTGTTTTGAACTGTTTGCATTCAACGCTCATCACTTCTAGTGTTTTCATTCTTTCGCAAGAACATTCAGTTGACTTCTTCTCGCAAAGCTCCGCTTTTAAATAGAGTTAAGCCAATTTCATACCTCTATTGTTTATTTCATTGCAAAAATTATATATCATTGTTTATATTACCGCAAAAGTCAAAATGAATCCAATTGAAAAAATTAAAAATAAAAGAACGCCTATACGTTCGGCCGTAACAAAATTAATTACGAAAATTCAAAATTACATTGAAAGTAACTGTGATGATGTAGATAATATCTTCGAATTACAAGATCAATTAATCGAAAAAGAACTCTCATTGAAGCAACTTAATGCAGAAATGGAAAATTTAATAGTAGACGCTTCTGAGTTCGATACTGAAATTAACGGATCCGAAGAATATTCGGAAAAAATTGTTAGCATGAAGTATAAAATTAAATCGTACATGAATCGTGAAGGCAATTTAAATGTTCCAAGTTCAACACAAGTATGGTCAGGTCAAAACCGACCACAATTATCAATAAAACTTCCAGAAATCCCCCTACCAAAGTTTTCTGGAAAATATGAAGAATGGAGCAATTTTAAAATACAATTTAACAACGTTATCTCAACAAATTCACAACTCTCCTCAGAACAAAAATTGCATTATCTCAAAGCTGCATTAACATCTGAAGCAAAGAATTTAGAGACTATTAGTGATTCATTTGAATCTTTATTTAAATCTTTAGAAGAACGCTATGAAAATAAACGCTTAATAGTCGAAACGCACATAAAGGCAATCTTAAACATAGCGAAATTAAATAACGAATCAATAAAAGATTTAAGAAACCTAATTGATGATGTAAACAAAAACATTCGCGCTTTGAAGGTATTAGAATTTGAAAGAAACAATCTTTCGGACATTTTAATCTTAAACATTATTCTTCAAAAACTGGATAAAGAGACTTTAAAACAATTTGAGTACAGCCTTAATTCAACCGAAGTTCCTAAATTTGATGACTTCATTACATTTTTAGAAAAACGAGTTCAAGTTTTAAGCAATATAAATAAAAATACCTTCGTAAAACCAATGTTTATACAAGACAGAAATAAATCGAAAAATTTCTTTTTAAAATCTAACAATTCTGTGTATTCATGCATTTTGTGTAAGCAAAAACATCCCATTTTTAAGTGTGATTCCTTTTTAAAATTAAATGCCTTACAGAGAAAGGAAATCGTTCAGAGGCATAATATGTGTCTCAATTGCTTAAGTGATCAGCACACAATTTCAAAGTGTAAATCAAAGCATTCTTGTAGTGTATGTGGCTTTCGACATAACACTCTGCTTCACAGGCAAAAGGGAGAATCTGCCAACGCTCCCCTGATTTATAGCGCGTCACCACTACAAGGTCAGGAATTTAACCCCAACGCAGAGGAGTTTCACAGTTCTCAGGAAAATACAGCCGCTTCCCTCTCTTGTACCAGTAGTAGCAAAACCGTAATTCTACCCACAGCAGTAGTTTGGGTTTTGAATCATTCAGCAGGAAGTTGCATCCAAGCTCGCGCAGTCTTGGATTCTGGTAGCATGTCGAATATCGTTACGCAAGATTTCGCAAACCGTTTAGGGGCTCCACAAAACAGAGTTAATTTTCCTATCTCCAGTTTAGACGGAAATAAAACCATAGTCAAGTCAGAATTAAACGCTACAATAATAAATGGCAACGGCTCATTTTCTACAACTTTAGATTTTCTGGTTGTCTCAAAAATTACAGACTTTCTTCCTGTTTCTCAAATAAACCTCAATAATTTAAAAATACCTCAGGAACTAGCAGATCCCAAATTTGGTGTTCCAGGAAAAATCGATTTGCTAATTGGAGCAGAGGCATTTTTTGACATAATTAAGGAAGGAATTATTCGCACATCAGACAACGCACTTGTATTTCGTAGATCAGTTTTCGGATACATCGCAACCGGAACCACACATTCATACAAACAAAATCAATATTGCAGTTTCATATCAGAAATGCAGAACATTGATGATAATTTACAAAAGTTTTGGGAGATAGAAACAATTAACGAAGGCCAAAAGCCATTAAGCAAGGAAGAGGAATGTTGTGAAAATCATTATCAAATGACTCACACGCGCAATGAAGCCGGTCGATATGTAGTACAAATGCCAGTTAAAGACATACAAGGCTTAGGACACTCAAAAGGTTTAGCAATGAAGAGACTAGATCAGCTTTGGAAAAGATTATCTAAAGATAAACAAATGGAAAATTTATATAGGGAATTTATGCAGCAATACTTAGACTTGGGGCATATGGAAAAAGTGGAAGAACATTCAAATGAAACATCCGCAAACAATATTTGTTATTATCTTCCACATCATGGAGTCTTTCGGCCTGATAAAACAACTACCAAATTAAGAGTGGTTTTTAATGGTTCAGCTTCTACTACTTCAGGTTTAAGCCTAAATGACCTACTCTTGAAAGGTGAAGTGAAGGAAGACATTTTTGAAATCATGACACGATTTCGCAAACACAAATATGCTTTCACAACCGACATCCAGATGATGTTTCTACAAATTCTCATTGATCCAGCTCAACGTGATCTTCTCAGGATTATGTGGAAAACAAGAGCTAATGAGGAACCAGTCATCTATAGATTGAAAACTGTCACGTATGGGACCGCCAGTGCTCCCTTTTTAGCAATACGAACACTTAAACAGTTAGCTATGGATGAAGCTTCTAGATTTCCCTTAGCTTCCAAAGTAGCTCTTCAAGACGTGTACATGAATGATGTAGTGTCGGGTGCACAAAATCTTGACACTGCTCACCAATTACAATGCCAGTTGCAAAATATGCTGGAAACATGTGGAATGAAATTACATAAATGGAATTCCAATTCGAAGGAGCTTCTTAATTCGTCTACAGATCAAGAACACTCATTTTCCACCAACGCAGAATCAGCCATAAAAACCTTGTGACGTCTCTCGCGTCCTTCTGCTAACATAACTCCTATGTTCTT
>BMAV01016387.1:114960-142912 GCA_019973955.1 Trichonephila inaurata madagascariensis
TTTAAATTGAATATTAAATTTAATTCTAAGATGAGTAATGAAAATTAAAGTCAAGATAAATATTGGAAATTATAAAAGTTAAAATGAGGATTTAAGATTAAAATTTAAATAAAACTCAGAAAGCGAAGAAATTCAGAAATAGAGATTTAGACACGTAATTTATTAAAGGCATTGAGAACCCTTAAGTAAATCACGTTTTTCTTCTTGGAGGGGGTTGTGACGTCTCTCGCGTCCTTCTGCTAACATAACTCCTATGTTCTTTGACGGCCACAATTAATGGCAAAACCTTTCCAACCCAATACCAAGAAGACAAACGAATATAATATGTAAATGAGATATACTTTAAAAGGATAGAAGCTTTGATGATAAAGAGCGGCAAGTTTAGAGATAACTTAGTGTGGAATCATTCTGATCACGAGTTAGATGTCTTATATCTCTGAAAGAAGGAAACGTTCATTATAAAGAAGTCTGAATCTTCGTAGTTAAAATTAAGTTATAGGTATTCTCTCTATTGGTGAAGGAAGGAGACTCTACAAAAAAGGTAATATTTTGTATAGGAAGTTAGACGAATCTGTTAATTTATTATAATTAAGATAAATGATCTAGTTGCGGGATCTGACTTGAATATAAGGTTTAATTGGGTGTTAACTCTCACTTTAAGAAAGTTGTCAATTAGAATTAAGTAATATAAGTTATTCTTAATAAAAGTTGTATTGAGAAACCAATATGTCTCATCATTTTGATAATCCCACACCTCTAGCTTACGCGGATCCGGAAAGACATAGTCATCATAGGATGGCTATGTCGCAACCTTAGGTGTTAGCTGGAAACCAACAGGAGACTATTTCATGTTCAAAGTCTCAATCCCTTCAATGACATCTTATACAAAACGAGATGTTTTAAGCGTCATAGCAAGACTTTATGACCCTCTTGGACTAATAGGCCCTGTCATCAGCAAAGCAAAAATCTTTCTACAAAAATTATGGCTTAGAAAATTGAATTGGGAAGAATTCTTACCAGGATGCAATCGCACCAGAGAGGCTCAATTTTGTGTCATCTCTAAAAGCCCTGAAGGAACTCAAAATAAGTCGATATATTCTTACAGATTCCTACGTGAAGCTCATGCTTTTAGGATACTCAGATGCTTCGGAGGCAGCCTATTGAGCCGTAGTGTACATGCACTGTGTCAAAGAAGATGGTACCTCCACAACCAAGCTCATTGGCAGTAAATCTCGTGTCGCACCAATCAAGGTCATTTCCATTCCTCGCCTTGAACTCTCAGCGTGTCTACTGCTGGCCCAATTAGTGGAAAAAGTTCGCCTCTCTCTACAAGTACATTTAGCTAAAATAATCTTGCACACTGATTCAACCATAGCAATTGCCTGGATCAACACTCCAGCTAATCAACTGAAAACATTCGTCGGCAATCGAGTTTCCAAGATACAAACTATGACGGAGAACTTTGAATGGAAGCACATACCTTCAGCTCAAAACCCTGCAGATATCATCTCTCGAGGTGTAAATCCTGAAGAACTTTCATCATTGACTCTATGGTGGAATGGTCCCCAGCATCTAGACATACCTGAACAATTTATTGAACCTTCAATTACCAGTTCTGATGAACTTTACTTGTCGGAACTTAAAAAACAGTCTGATATCAGCTTGACATCAATCTTGGACTCTAACTTTGAGAATGATCTTTTAAATATTACAAATAATTATATTAAATTAATTCGCATTTTTAGTTATATTTTCAGATTCCTGCATAATGTCACAAATACATCTCGCCATTCAGGTCCCCTCACAAACGAGGAACTTAAGGAAGCAAAACTTCATTTGATTAAAAGGATCCAGGTAACAGTTTTTAACAAAGAAATTGAAATTCTTAGGAATGGGGGAACTATTAAAAAAGGTCAGTTAACTTGTTTGAATCCCTTTCTTGACAAAGAAAACATACTTAGAGTTGGTGGTAGATTAAGTAATTCAAATTTAACATATAGTCAGAAATTTCCCATTTTGCTTCCAAAAAACCACAAGTTAACTATTTTAATTATGAATTATTACCATTTAAAAAATTTGCACGTAGGTGCTCAAACCCTACTTTATCTAGTCAGACAAGAGTTCTGGCCATTAGGTGGCAGAAACACTGCTAGACAAATTGTTCAAAATTGTGTTGTTTGTTTCAAAAACAAACCTAAGAATTTAGAACAAATTATGGGAAATTTACCTAGAGAAAGAATTACTCCTAGTTCTCCTTTTACTCATGTAGGAATAGATTTTACAGGCCCATTTTATATTAAATATAAAGGCCAACGAAAAAGTATTTACCATAAATGTTATGTTGCAATTTTCATTTGCTTTATTACAAAAGCTATTCATATAGAGGTTGTCACAGATCTAACCACAGAAGCTATGATTGCAACTCTCAAACGATTTTTTAGTAGAAGAGGAAAAAGTACTTCAATTTGTACTGATAATGCTACGAATTTCATAGATGCAAGCAGAGAATTGCAACGTTTATATAATTTGATAAAAAATCCGCCAGATATTCTTGCCAATTATTTAACAAATGAAGAAATTACTTGGAAATTTATTCCCCCTAGATCACCCAATTTTGGAGGACTTTGGGAAGCAGGTTTCAAATCTTTTAAACATCATTTTAAAAGAACAGTAGGTGATGCACGTCTAACATTAGAACAATTCGTAACAATTACTATTCAAATAGAAAGTATTTTGAATAGTCGTCCTCTTACTCCCATGTCCTCTGATCCTAATGATTTTGCAGTCCTCACCCCAGGACACTTTCTCATAGGTAGACCTCTTCAAAGTTTACCTGAGCCAGACTTGACAGATAAATTAGACAATCGTTTATCTCAATGGCAAAAATTAACAAAATTTGTTCAATTTATATGGTGCAAATGGAGGTTAGATTATCTTAATAATTTACAGGCTAGACATAAATGGCAATTTGAGAAAGAAAATGTAACTTCCAATTCGATGGTTATTTTAAAAGATGAAAATCTTCCACCATGTAAATGGACTATGGGAAGAATTTTAGAGATAGTTAAAGGTTCAGATGGAAAGGTTAGAGTTGTTAAAGAGAAGAGTTAAGACACCTCAAGGTATTTTTAAAAGAGGAATTTCAAAAATCTGTTTACTATCAAGTGTTTAAATGTCTATTAATCATTCAAAATGTACGCATTAATATTTTTATTCATATTTTTTGTTGTTGTTTATTTTAATGTTCAATTTTTTCATATTGATCATATTTTTTATTATTTGTAATTTTATGTATGATTTATGTAACATTATTTGTTTCTTGAAATGTTATTTCAACGTGGGCCGGGATGTTGGCGCTGCGATCGTCACCCCCACCTCGCTCACCCTCACTTGTACACTCTTGCAAGGGAGACACTGCACAAAGCAGTCACAATAAATGTTTATGCCTTAAAATATACATTTTTAATTGAATACAGTATACCATTCGCAATAATAGCCTTTTAGGGTAGCAATTCAGATATTGGGACATTTCACTCTTATGTAAGCAAGCACTTATGTAAGCTTTTTTAAATTCTCAGTTAAAAACATATTCAGACAAATTTCGAAGCTCGTGAAAATGGTAGAAATAGGTTGGAATTGGAATCCAGTAAGATCTCTCTCATCAGATGTTTCTTCTACAATTCTTCTTTTTGAGAAATAGTCAAAAATTCGTTTAAACTACTTTAATTACTTTTTTTCACAGATAAATATTTATTGACAGAAGAATAATTTCGATACGTCCAAAAGTTTCAAGATAGGCACCATAAAGACTTAACACAGCAAATCAGTCTAAAATGGAGAAGACAGAATTCGACACAGGGGAGCTAAGAAGAATTCCTCCTGAATTACTTGATCAGGAGTACTCTTGAATTACTTCATAATTTTTTTAGAAATGTATGTCTGTTAAGATAATCCCACTAAAATTTTATAACTAAGATGCTAAATAATTAAGGGGTCACATACTTCTTAAAAAGACGCGAATACAACTTTAAAGCTCTATAATTTTTTAATTATTGTATCCTAGAATGTAAATTTTAGAGGAATAAGCAAAGAGATATTGCTTTACTTAAAACATATCTAAAGAACACATTTTTCATTAAGGTAAATTTTTCATTGGATAATTCTAAAAAAAAAATAAATTTTTGTCCTCTTTTCTTAAGAGATATTAATTGCTTGCAGCTTTATGAAAAAGTTAAATATATTTGTAAATAATTTTTGATTCAATGTAGGAAATTGTGTTATCTTTAAAATGACGAAGCATGAAACTCTGATTTAATATTTTTAATAAACTATAAAAGTTTAAAATTTATATTTTAAATAAATGTCATTTTTTAATTGTAATTTTAAATCCCTTCATTAAAAATTCAGACTAGTTCGTCCAGCGAAAATTTTATCAACTTCCATGGAACGGTTTTGAAAGTATTATGCACACAAAGTGAAAAAATTATATTCTGAGAAAATTGATATCAAACATAAAATTCACCAAAACTTTATATACATATTATTTTGGTTATTCAAATAATAACTAAATTTAAGTTAAAACTAATATCAATCTTTTGCAACCAATAAACGTCCATTTGTTAAAATAATTATGATTTAAAACATATATTTTACCAATTCTGTACAAACATCGAATCGATATCAAAAACCACGAAATAATCAAAATATATCGGAAGGATTCTTTTCTACAAAATAAAGTTAAGAAATTTATAAAATATTACTTAAAAACAATTAATATTTTAATTCACATTTACTTGTAAATATTAAATTATTTTACTTCATTTTTAGTATAAATGCAGCGTATTACTGTAATTTTAAAATTAGCCACATGCATATGATGTTCCCTCTTTTTCAGCTAATTTTTTACAAGTAGCTATAAATGGCATCCTCCTAGCCTGTCGGAGATTAAAATGTCGCTCTGGATTATTTTCATATCCACAACTGTAACAAATTTTTGAGCACAATCACCAACAGTCAGACCAAGCGATTAAATAATTTTTAATCTGCCTTAATTGCCATCATTAAAAATGACAGTTCTCATTTGTGGAAATTTCAACAATCTTTCTACCACAACCCAAAGTTTTTGGGCATAACTTCCATATTAATGAGCTTATGGATTCATTATTGTTTTGTTTTTTACCCCCTAGACATTTTTGTAGGAGTTTAGGTTGTGATAGATCATTGAATACAGGCTTTACAACATCCATTACTGCTTTTGGCAAATTGTTAAGCTTCCACACTGTTCTCTAATAATTGATTTTGGTATTTACACCAAGATTTAGGACCCACAGGACAAAAACTGTACAATGGTTCTTCGTCGCTTGAACGTAGATGGAAATATACAGCTTTTTGCACATATCTGAAAGGAATATTTTATTTTTCGGATTTCATTTCCATAGTACGTTGCAATTAAGTCAACCATTCTGTCGGTCAATCTTCCCTTTCCCCCAATCGATATCCCATCACTAAATTCGGAACGCATTTGTTTCAATTTTCATAAACGAGTCCCCATTTTATTTTTGGACATGTCTAACCCATTCAATTTTTGAGATTAAGATATCTTCTCCATATGGATTGGATGCAGTAATAGATGAGAATGTTTCTGAATCACTCTTCCCGATGTAAGATATATATCTCACAGAATGCGATGACTTACTGAACACTGAAATATACAAACCATTCCCACAGTTTCCATCATGCCAGATAAGCCGTTGTGGGTTTTCAAACATTCTTTAACGTGAAGAATTTCCACTTTTTATAAGTGTGTGACCCTTTTTTTCGTTTCCAAGAATCCCATCTCTTAGAGTAAGAAGACATGACTTACGTATCCTTTCCTGTTCTTTCTTATATGACAAGAAGAATAGCCACGGGTTCCCTCTCCACTTATTGCAGTATTTGTTAGAGCCACCTCTTTCAAAGTGGCACTTAGCACTGAAGCTTTTTTACTATACAATTGTTGTTTGTTTAGAACGTTAGAGTAGGATTTTTCAGCAACTCATGGACATGACACCATAGAAAGTTTGTTTATTTCGGGAAGATTTATTCTTTTACCCAAATTTCGAATTTCTAAATGAACACAAGTTACTACAGTTCTTGCATTCAATGGAAAGAACACTAGACAAACCACTAATACATTTTTCTGTTACTGTAATATCTCCACCACACTTTTTGCAAGAAGCAAAGTTTCGTATGTTTATAAACATAATATTTTTTATCAAACACTCGATAAATATCAAAACGATCATCATCATTTTCCATAAAAGATGAATCAATATTTTGCAATTGAATCATTTTTCCAGATGCACTGCTGTTTAGGGATTCATGCACACCGTGTACAGCAGCTTGGCCCCTCGTGTGCACATTTCCAGTAAACTTCCTATTTTTAGGACGTTAATCTGAGGGTCTTTTAACAGGATCAGTGGAACTCATTTTTCAAAAGTGTATAAATATATATATATATATATATAATATGCAGAGAAACAATCATAAGCGAGTATAGAATCACAAACCAGTTTATCAAAACTAAGTAGGAGTTAAAGTTATTGAATTAGTAGAAGTTTCAGTTAATATTCAGGACAATTATAAAAATGTTTGAGGCTTAGATTCAAGCATTTGATCATAATTTGAATTAAAATATTAGGAGCAGAGAAACACAGCTGCGACATGACTGTCACCGTGTAACCAAAATGTAAACAATATTTGAATCACCTTTTCTGCTCATTTTATTTTCTTAATAACTTCCGTTCTATTGGAAATATCTTCACGCGATTTAGATTAAAATATCCAGAAAGATTTAGTCTATTAAATAAAAGAATAACAAAATTCGACTTTTTGAAATTTTAAAAGGTATAAGACCCCTTAAAAAAATATATTCCATATATGTTTAATTCAGACTCAATCTATTCTGATAAATGATTTAAATATCAAATAAATTTACATTTTATTGACCTATGCTCTTTAACTTTATGCTTAACTATGCGGAAAACATTCATGCAAGATTCGACAATGAGAGAAACGCACATAAATGCAAAAATCATGACATACCTAAATAAATCATTTAATGTTCAATAATTCTTAAGAAAAGTGTGGACTGAAAGCTAAAAAGGAAATTTGTAATTGAACTTGAAACCGATTGAATCCAAACGGATTTGAGAAATATTTCCACTGGAATTCACAGTATTTGATTAATGTCTAAGTGCCAAAATGTTGAAATACGGCTCTGAACAGTCAAGGGAAGTTCTTCTTTTGATAGGTAAGCCAATTGAATCTGAGCACATACTTTAGTAATATTTTGAAAGAAGTTACATTTGTTCTTAAAAAAAAAGGCAGATTTCATGAACAAATTCAATAAGAATGTATGTAAAACACTTGATAAAAAAATGCATTTCCGGAAGTTGGATAAGTTGATTGGAATCTTGAAAGTATTTCTCTGCATAGTGGATTTTTTTCAATAATAATACTAATAATAATCTTCTTGATGAAAATTTTACATCATCATTTCACTCTCAAGTACTTTTCTAAAAGCCATTTTTTTAAATACTTGAAAAGAATTGGTTTCTACTTGACCTGGATCTGTGGAGTAGTTGACTCAAAAGCACTGTACAGCATTGGTAGAACATCAGCCTTTATATCACTTTTGGGGGTTTTCTTCATAATGATATCAAGATTTTCCAGCAGAGTAACAGTTGCCTAAAATGGTAAAATAACTGCTTTTAGAAACTAGATTCCTATTTTAAAGAAATTAAAAAGAATCAATATTTCTTAAGTGAATGAGGGAATATTAAGAGAGCTTTTGGTGCCATTTCGAACCCTAATCAAGTGACGATGGCGACACCTCAGCTAGCACCCCCTTCTTCTATCACACCTCACCAACGGGAGGACATTTGAGTTCTCGACAGATTTAACGATCCCGTACACGGCGGGTCTTGAGCGGTACTAGGCTCGAACTCATGACACTCCGGCCACGAGTTCGTTACCTTGACTACCGCAGCCACAGAATATTTTTGAAACTTAGAAATGACATCTAATTAATGAAATGGATGAAAAAGTTAAAATAACATTTCTTTTTGACAAAATATACCTGAACGGATTTCGGCATACTGAAAACAGTACGAAAAACTGGAAGAATTTCATTCTGATATTCTTCCACGGTACTTTCTTCAATCATAAAGAGCAAAGGCTGCAATGCGGCTGCCAATACTTCGGGAGATTGAAGTTCTGTCTTCAAAGATGGTAAAACATGCTGAAACCACAGTTTCTGATAAAAAAAAGAAAATAAAGGAAAGTATTATTTTAAGAACTTATATATAATAATTATACTTATATATAATAATTATATAATTATTATATATAAGTATTAGCATTTGTCGTTTTTAGAAAGAAAATTCTGAAATTTAAAAATCGGTTCTAAAAAACAATTTTCGAAAAGAAAAAGGTTTTAAATTTGTATAAACATTTATATATTATCCTCTATAATTATTTCAATATAACAAAAAAAATCGCAGAAAAAAGTCCGACAAGTTGCCAGACAGTTTGTGCCGAGGTTCACGAAAATTTTATCTTTTTGAAAAAGAGAAAAAATTATATCCAAACATACTGCCTTGGACGAGGCTATTTCTCATAACACAACAACTCTCTCGAGTAATGAATCCCATTTATTCATTTTGTGAAACTAACAAAAGTGAAACTATAAATGAATTCAATTTATAGAAAATAAGGAGTTTTCTCTCTCTAGAATGAACAGCAAGAGAAATTGCACCTATATGAATGTAACATGTTGAAAAGATTTCATTTAATCTTTGATAGCAAATTCTTGTGACATCGTTCAAACCCAGTTACAGAGAAACTAAAACTTGGATCTGATACAAGTTTCATAAAAAAATGCTGATATGAAAAGTTTGGGGCTAATAATTAATTAACTATGCTATTCAAATACCATTGCTTAGGGACATGTAATATAAAAATAAAAATCAGATGTAAGTGTTACAAGTGAGGATTCTATGATAAGTTAAATTTTTTGTTGACATGGGGATTATACGTCATTTATTCCTGTATTATCTGATATCCAATTCTATCTCAAGCCAGAACATTTACAAACATCTCAGAAAATCCCCTGTCAGCAATAGCATTATTCTTCAGTGTGGAATAGAAATCCGTAAATGAGGAAAAATTCATCGGATTCTATTGACTGGCAAACGAGATTGAATAGTTTTGAAGGTCATGTTAGAAAGATCTGAACACTTAAAAGAACGCTTTAACTCTGAAGGAACTTAATGCTCTTGACATTAAGATAAAGAAGAATATTACAAAACTGTAGAGTTTATATTAAAGTTTTATAGGGGATTAATAAAATTATAGGAGCTGAATTGAAATTCACAAATTGAAAAGATGAAAATATGTGTGTTTTAAGTTGTAAATATGTCTTATCCATAAACCTGGAAGCCGGCTGAAACAGGAAAAGACCGGGTTTTTAAAAAAATGAGTTTAGTATAAACCCTCATCAGCGTGATTAAATAATATTAAAACTGAAAGCCACATGTTTCGAGAAAAGGTAAAAGTTTTTTAAAACGAGACATATGGTATTAGGTTATTAGCCATCGAATTCTTTTATGAGTTAATAATTGATCGAATCCACTTGAATTGAATTGAATTCATTTCAAAATATTTGTTTTGACCTCAGGCAATTCAAGTGGCACCTTCACTGGAATCGTAACACAAGCGTCTTCTGTGTCGACACTTTTTAATTGTAACTATTCAATGGAATGCTTATTCTGATAAAAATAATAATAAAAAAAATCATTGAAAAAATATATAAAAAATGACAGTGTTCAATAGGCCCCAACCACGGATTTCTCATATCTGATTGGCAGACAAAAGAGTTGAAATTTTAATTAGGTTTGTATTTGATAAGTAGAAGACATTCAATTCTGTTTTCAACAACGCTTTTATCCTTATTTGAACATAAAATATACGGATGGATTTAAAAAGATTTGAATTTCAAATGGGTTTTAGTATCAGGTGTTTTGGAATCAAGGGAATGGTATACCTTTTGTAATTTTACTAACGCTTTCAATGGAGCCTCCAACTAGGTTTTCCAGTAACTAAAAATGTATAATTGCCTTCAAATGGAATATTAACCAAAATGCAGCCTCAATAAAATTTTATTTATTTTTCTCAAGTATTATCAAAATTATGCAGAATTTTAGTCATGCCGTTTTAGAAAAAAGTGAAATATACCTAGCATACAAAATAAAATTTAAATGGTAACAATTATAAACAAAGGTTTTGAAACGCTGTTGAATTAAAATTTACGTAGGTCATCAATTGAAAAATAACATTTTCAGAATTTGAAAATTCTTCGCAGAATATTTTTTTGGATTTAACTGGAAAATCATTTGACGTAATATTAAATTTCATTAAAAAGTCAAACATAAAATTCTGTGCTTAGGATACGAATACTAGTTTTGTCATTTGATATCAAATTTTGGAAATTAAATTTAAGAATTATTCTCGCAAAGATTATTGTGTGCTTTCTTCTGAAATAAGGTGCATGGAGGGGAATGCAATTTTAATTAATTTTAATTTTTGCGGTGTTTAAATGCTGAGAACGACATCCAATTTTGGTTAACTTACCTTTGGGATGCTGAAGAGTGTGCCTTGCAAGCTATGATAAAAGTGTGATTTATGAGTGGAATCTTTCATCTGAATCACATCCAGATATTGCAAAGCATGTACAGCCGGTTCCATGAAGAACTTAATCTGGAAGAAAAAGAAATGTTTCATCCTTGGATCTATTTCCCCATTAGTAGAAATTATTTCAGAAAATAATTACTTTAGCTTGCTGGAAGAGCATCTGCTCTGTACTATATCGAAATATCAGTCTTTAAAATTAATTCTTAAAAGAATAAATTCAAGCAAAATTAGTAGAGTGTGTGTTGCCCAGAACACTGCGTGTGTGTTTTTTTTCTTTCATAAATAATGAAAAAATTATGGAAATATATATTCATTTATTCACCTTTTAAAAACTGACAATTTCTTTTGTTTAAAATACTTATATGGGTTTCATCCACTAGATAAAGAATTTAATTAAAAAATAATGGTAAAATCATATTTTATGTAAATTATATTATGTCAATATAAACAATTAGAAAATTAACGGAAACAAAACCAATTGAGGTTGACAGTAAATGTGCACACACAATAACATTTCAAAATACCCCAATTTATTACTCCTGGTAAAAATGAGCTTTCTTTCCAATATTTTAAACATTTCTTGAATCATATTTTATTTTTCAATAAAATATTCCTTTGAAATTTAATATGTTTTCTACAGCCTTTTTGAATGAAAACAATTTTTAAAAAAGTGTTTTCCAACTTTCATATTTATGTTTCATTTTTTGATTGGTTTTTGTTTGTAGGATGAAAAACTGAAGGGGAAATTTAAAAAGAAGGAGACTGTTCGTATGCAGGAAGATGTTCTATAATAAAATGGCAAAAGAGTAAATATATTTCTCATACATTTCAACTCAAAAGAAAAGGTAATATTCAGGGTATATATATATATATATATACAACGTTACTTTAAACAACTCTATTGAATCCTAATTAATATGCAAAACCATCAAATAATTGGAATAAAAAGAAGAGAGAAATGCATTTTAAAGTAGTGAATCGTACGCATTATTTCTAAGAGGAAATTCCATTCAATAAATAATCCCGTATGAGCCGATTTGAAAATCCCGAAACAATAGTCATGTTGATGATAAATGATGAATCGGAAAGAGCTTGTTCTATTGAAAGTCAGAATTAAAGAACAAATATGATAAGTGTATTCTAATGAAAAGGAGATATTTGTTCGAGAAGGAATCATTTATGTGATCAAAGTTTAGCTTTCAGGAATCCAAATGGGTTTCTAATCTCTTTTTTGTGAACAACACTTGGTTATACTATACAGCTTGAGTCAACCAAGTTTGGAATTTAGAAAGTACTGAAAGAGCCTTAACAAATTTCTTCTAAAAATATACGGTACACTTTTTATGTAATTAAGAAAATCTCAAATTAGTAAAACTAATATTTTTAGATATAAAAAGATCCACTTGTGTTTATTACTATTTTTCTCCGAAAATGATTATACGCTTGAAAAAAACTCGGGATTCAGATGGTTCCCGCCATACACATTTTAGAAAGCCTGGGATCATTCTTTATTATTTAAAAATAGAAGAAAAGTCATTGAACTGTTTTATTCGAGGAAAATAATGCGGAAAACTTGATAAAAAGTTTAGCAAAATCATTCATAAATAAGATCCTTTATTTCTAAAAACGAAAATTCTGGAGATAATAAATAAATAAATAATACATGGTTCCTTTTGAGCTCTTAAATAAGAGCCGATTCATGAAAGTAATAATTCAAAATATGTCAAAAGAAATTGTTTTAAGCTTCCGAATTGTTTATGTTTAGGATGAGAAAAAAGGTTGAAATAAAAAAGAGAAAGCTCTCGTAAATACTTTCTGAAAGTAATATACTAGAGAAAATGAATTAATTATTGGCTTGTGAGATCGTTCCACTGCAAAATCTTTGCGTTTCATTAATGATCCCATTCAAATAAGTTGAACTGAAGTGGGGTAGAAATTTCATAATCAGAGATATGAGCTCTGGGCTTGCTAAGGCTAGTCATTACGGAGCGCAGTACTGTTATCGACCAAACCCGGGGGTGGGTCGATAACGCCCGGGGGTAGGAATGGAAACATTTATCAAACCTTGATTCGCGTTCGTCCCGGGACGTTCATTGAATAGCAAACAAAAATGGCAAAAATCTTTTTCTATGCAGAAGGGATTGCAACAAATATTCCCAGTGAAACATTCCACTGAAGTAAACCTCTCAGAAATATCAAAAGTAAATTTTTATAGCATTGGAGGGAGAAAACTTTTGGATTCAATAAGATATTGCAGTGCAATCTTCTGTGCAATTTTTGAATAGAATTTTCATGGCGTGCATTTTAATTCATAAGCTGAATCAAAGGATGCAATGCAAATCCGAAACATGCACATTTAAAGGAAATCAATAAAACATTGGAAACCAATTCAAAACAGAATTTCAGCGAGAAGTAAATCTAAAAAAAATTGAAAAAATTCTACTGATCAATATGCATACAAAGAGTGATGCAAGACACGGGAAGAAATGCCATTAAAAATGGAAATTAGAAAAGAAGTATTTCCAAAATGAATTGAATGACGGGCGTTCTAGTAATGAATATTGAATTTAGAAAGTGTTAATAAAATATTCGATTAAAACATTAAGTAAAAGATACATGAAGGAAATGTAAAAAAAAAAAAAAAAATTCGGGAAGACCTGACATTTTTAACATAGAACATATGACTTACATATTTATTTGCACCAGAATCCAACTTAATTACCAATTTGCTTACAATGACAAATTGCATCAATGTTATGCAATCACGAGTTAACAAAAATTATATACGTTATTGAATTAAAAAAAGATAATTTATAAGTGACAGTACTTGTTGCTTTTTTATAGCTATACACTTGATCTAATAACTGAAAAATTGGATGCATGAATATTTTGAAAAGTTTCGCCTTTCTTAGATGTAATTTTTTCGTAATTTTTTAATTCTTAATTTCAAATTTTAACATAACAATTCCTTTGGACACAGAAAATGGTAGCAACAAATATTTATTGCATAAAATTGTTATTAAATAGAATTGACATTATATATCTTTGAACTCTAATGCTTTAAAAGAAAATTGTCAAAACTGAAACCTAATACATGTATAAATACAAGCATGAAATCAGAAATAAAATCACATGAATCGTGAATATGTAACAAATTTTCATTTGGAAGGAAAATTTAAACTAAAAAGATGATTATAAAGTAACTGTCTTGAACAAACTTCCACAAAGACTTTTCCACAAATTTTACTTTTAAATATTTACTTTTTAATTCTATAGTATGTAGATACATTGTAATGAATTATGTGTCAGAAACCGTTTCTTGAACTGAAATGGTTAATTTGCAAAACATGTATTGAAAGTAATCCATGTGTTCTTAAAAATTTGTTGATTGTATATTTGACTTGGAAAAGTGAACTTCTATAGATTAGAACACAAATGAAATAGGGGTGTTCCAAAGAAAGCCCACTTGTTTTGAAGAAAGCAGTCGTCTTTTCTACAGTTTCTAATATTTCAATTATCTCTATATTTTAAATTTTTAGTATTAAAATCCTTTTTTCTCTGAAATCCATGCATATGTATGTCTAATGAAAATAATAAACTCGGAATCCTCTCCAAATTCGTTTCCATTCTATAAAACAGTTGCTGTGGGTTCCCTGAAGCCACTCTACTAATAGAATAACAATTTAGAAAAAGGTTGGATTATTTGAGTGGTAGAGAGTGGTTGCAGTCGAACAATAGGAATATTTTGAATCAAGACTAACAACAATTGAATGGCTAGAATACGCAAATACGATACAATAGGGGGGATTTCCAAACTTTCCAATGACTCTGTCCAACATTGCAGTAATACGACCTGAAGAATAGTCCTCTTTATTAAGTTTCTGGTGATTGTCATGGCACAACTGGAGAGAAAACATGTTTTGAATTAGAAATCCACATTTTTATGTATGTAGAAACCAACATAAAATAAACAGGATTACACAAAGAAAGAGATTAATACGCGTGGTTTACGTAACGTTCTCTAAAACAGCCGTTGTTCAGTCTACAGATCTCGTCTTTTTATAGCCATGATCAATCGTGGCGTCAGTAGTGACCCAAACGCCTCGGTGCCAAAAAGGCCCTATCTTGGTTGGATTTTATCGTCAAAATATATGAATAGATTGTAAATATACAAAAATACTTTAAAATCAGCCTTTTATCGTGCTCTACAGAACATAGGAAAGCAAAGCTTCATACTACCTACATGTATGTGTGTGAGCTTTAGTGATCGTGCAAGTTAATTTGACACCACGACACGACATACTTCTTTCAGAACAGCTGTGAAAAGTTTAGGAACTGCCGGAAGTGGAGAATGAGAAGTAACTTATCAGATATAAAAAATAATAAATAACGAACAAGATTACAAATAAAAACATAAGTAAATAAAACAATGTAAACGGCTGTTTGTAACAAATGCAACACCCTGAAGGAATCATCAGAATTAAATGACATTTAATGCACAAACGACTTGTATAATGACGACAAATAAATGACAAAATTTTCAAAGGAAAAAAAAATATTAAGTGACCGAAATCAGTATTTGGTGTAGGCACTTAAGGATCTTTAACATACCACACAATCAAACGGTATGAACGATGTTGATTTTCTGCATCATGAAAATCTACCGACTTGGGCTGGGGTCAAACTTGGGTGTACAGGGCTTCGCCAAGCCAAATACGCCACCCAGCCGGCTTATTTTCAAACATAAAAAATGTCATTTTAAATAACATTAGAGCTGAATTTGCCTGTGAAATTTAGCTCATGTGCCTGATTAATTTCTTCAATCCTCCTTAATTGCTTGATTAATTTACATCCAACATTAAGTATCCAATACCGTTCCTTCCGGCTGTAGTAGTCTATATTCCTCAATTTCTTCACCCTTATCAAATCAAACAACACTTTTTCCATTATCGACTTTCAAATTTACAGACCTACCAACTGAAACCCTTTCATCTGTTTTTGCACCCCTCCACATGCAATAGTCAGTTTTCTCCTGTATTTGCTAGAACTAGACATTTGGAGCAAACATCGACCGAGGAAAAAAAAGTAGAAAAATCAACTCATTATAACCTAAAATACAAATTGAAATGGCGCCCCAGAAAACGCATAAAAGTGCACCTCAACAGAATTCATCAGACGTTTGAAGGATGAATTCTTCTTGTCGGATGATCATAGGGAATGGGAAGAATATTAACACCAACACGTGATAGAAACAGTAGGAAATAAAAAAGAAATTCTACATATCTTGCTTTAAAATTCGTCTACTTAGCAGCAATTTTTACTTTTCGGACGAATTACCTTAAATGTCGTATTTCGATTGAATTTTGCTCCTTTCTTTAATTTTAAGATCTTGTCTGAATTGGTGGATTAAAGCCCTCAGCAATATTTGATTAGTTTTATCTTAGTTTTTATCCTTTTTTCAGAAAATATTATTCAATTCATCTTTCCAATTCTGCTTCTGAACATAATTCATTATATTTTTTGTATATTATTGATAGTTTACTGCTGTTTGTAAAAAATGCAATACCATTAAGGAATCATCAGAATTAAAACAAATTTAATGCACAAACGACTTGTGTTAGTACAAAGAAATGAGACGAAATTTTCAAAGCAAAAAAACAATATTAAGTGTCCGAAATTAGTATTTGGTGTAACCACGACGCGCTGCAATACGTGCTGCTATACGACGTGACATGGAGTTAAACAGATTTTGAATGTCTGCTTGTGGAAGAGTCCATGTTGCTTGTACACGCAGCAAAAGTTCGTCCTTTAAAGCTGCAGGACGTGGATCACGAGCTAGACGCCAACCAACGAAATTCCCCACGTGCTAAAAATGTGACATATCCGGTGAATAAGCAAGCCAAGGAAAAAGTTGCATGCGTTGGGCTGAACAGAAGTCTCGAACAGTCTTTAAAACATATGGGCGTGCATTATCCTGCTGAAAGATAGCTCCAGGCATGCCTTGAAGGAAGGGAACGACTTCGGGCTGTTACATTTCACGGACGTACCTGTTGCTATTGAGATTACCCTCAATTCGTAGCCAATTCGATCGTCCATGATACGAAATCAAACACTAACTCCGGGTATTAGGCCACAGTGTCGTTCGATAGTGCACTCTGGAAGGCAGCGTTTACCGGCATAGCTTATAACACGAATGTGGCCATCATGGTGCTACAAATTGAAGCGTGATTCATCTGAAAAGACAACTTGAATCAGCTTGCCAGGCTCTGTGCTTATGAGTCCATTCCGTTGATGGTTTGCCGTGAGGGGGATTCAGTATAAAGGCACGCAATCCACGGTACAGCAGACGTCGACGAATTGACGAAACGGACATTAGTACACCTGTAGCAGTAGACCAACGTGCTGCCAATTGCATGGAGTAAGCTTAATGGTCATTCACTGCCATTCAGAGCGGGTGTTGATCGTCGCGCGCTGATGTCCCCTTCCTTCGTCCACTGCCAGTTTTTCGAGTTGTTCGGTGCTCGTCGGTCCATTGCTTCCAAACTCGCATTACTGTGGAACTGTTCCGCTGCACGCAAGCTCCTATTACGTGATAGGAAAATTCTCCTTCTCGAAGGCCGATAATCCTCCCCCGTTCAAATTCAGTAAGTTGTTGGAATTTCTCCTTATTTCCTCGTAGAGGCATACTTAGATCTCACTAAACGTTCGCCACTAACAAATAATCATTAACGATTTTCAACGTCTCGCTACAGCCCTCTATTTTTACGCTTTCATGCATCAGTTCAGAGGACTCTGAGCACGCCACGCATGCGTGGTGGCTCTGAAACTTTACTATTTTAAGTAACATTCTATAATTGATATTTTCTGCAGTGTTCATTTAATTCTGATGATTTCTTCATGGTGCTGCATTTCTTGCGAACAGCAGTGTAGATAACGTATAAAAGATTAAATATATGAAGGTCAGACTTGCCTATTAACAATAAGGTTTACAATCTTTTCCTATCTTTTGTTTTCGAAAAATTTTCAATAATTTCTGTTAAATCCAGGCTTGGTGTGTTTTTAATTGCTATTAAAGATAAATGTTGCAGTTGAGCTTGGCTCACAAAGTTTCTTAAATAGTTTTTAATTATTTTTAATTTGCTAAATGACCTTTTAGCTGCTGAAAAAGTTACAGGGATTGTATAGAATAATAATGTTGCTGTAGTACTTTTGTTTTAGGTAGCATTCTACCATTCCATATTTGCTCAATATTTCCTTACATAATTGTTGAACAGTTGATGTACTTACACAAGAATACTTATTTTGTACACAGGTGTTGGCGAGCTCGGCTTTGTTGAGATCGCCAAAAAGGTTACTGTAAAAGGCTCATTAGGGGCAGTCCACTTATTGTTGTGTAGGAGAGAGGGTCGCTTTTTCTTCGTAAACGGTGGGGTCAACGTCCCCCATAGTAAACATTGGATTGGAAACGCATCTATTTGTCTTGCTTGAATTTTTGTTTTCATACACCTCTCTCCTCCCGCCACATTTTTTGGTCCGTTGAGCTGGAGAAGGCTAGTAGAACTAGTATTTGAATATGTCTTCGATTAAGGCACTGAATCGTAAAAGGACTCGGACAAAACTATCGTCGAAACCGTTAGAAAATCGAACGGAATTGGAACTTCGCACAGTATTGGACACTACTGGAAATTAAAAAAAAATTTGAAAACATCAAACAAGCATATTTCGAAATTGATAAGGGTGATGAATTTAAGGATGTAGAGTCCCTCTATTAAACAAAATAAAACAAACCTACTTTATAAATTTATTGAAGCTAATAAATTTAAAGACAATAATAGTTCAGAAAATGCAAATAATGTTCGGCTTCCTGAAATTCCGCTACCCCAATTCGATGGACAATTTAGTAATTGGAGTTCTTTTAAAAGTCACAATTTCATAATTTATTACAAAATAAAATCCCAAGTTATCGGGCTCTGAAAAATTGTTTCTTTTAAAGGTGCTGAAAAGCAAGTACAGTCACCGAATGATACATGAGATTCTCTATGAAACTCATAGTTGATCTAAAGCATAATAAATTAGTGAAAGAAAACCCTGCCGAACTTCGTCTGTTGCAGAGGAAATTTGAACTTAGTTGATATTTTGTGCAAAATTAGACAAAGAAACTCAGTTTCAATTAACCGTTGACTCGCATCATGTGCCTACTTGGGACACATTTTTAAACTTTTTGGAAAAAAGGTATCAAATCTTAGAAAACTTAAATCACGTGTGTTTTGACTCGAAACCTAAATTAAACGCAACAAATAATGAAGGAAGAAATAATTTTCCATCCTACAACTCAAAAAACTTTTTATTAAAATCTGCCTCTCACAATATTGTAGAATTTGTGAAGAAAATCATTCTTTGTGTAAATGTCAAGTGTTCTTAAAAATGGAAGTATTGGAACGTTTCGATTTGTGTAAATTAAAAAACCTGTGCCTGGATTGTTTGAATCCAGCACATAAAATAATTACCTGCACATCAAAATCGAAATGCTCATTTTGTAATCGAAAACATCATTCCTTATTGCATCGAAACAATATACAACTCATATCGGAAAAAAGAAATCAATCGTCGTTTGTAAATCATTCGGTAAGTGTAGATGTTGCTTCCCCCACAACGACGCATTTCGCAATCGGTGAAAGTTTGACTCCAAGCAGCGGGGGAATGTGTGTGTGTGATTCAGAATTTCGTTACACAGTCAAAACAAACTCACGCTCTCCTTTGTACCGCATTTGTTTACGTAAAAAATGGTTGTGGTGAATACAAAAAGCGTAAGGCAATTTTAGACTCTGCATCGCAAGCGTCATTTATCACAAATAATTGCTTTTTGGGATTAAAGAGGAATAAGATTAATATTCTAGTTGGAGGATTAAAGAGTGTGTGCTACAGTAACTGTTGGTCAACAAGTCAACACTGTGCTGTCAAGCAAAAATAACGAGTTCGTGACGGATATTGAATTCTTAGTGGTTCCAAAAATTACGGATTTTTAACGCCATCTCAGCAAATAGGTATGGGTTATATACAATTGCCTAAGGGCATTAGCAGATGCTCAGTTTTTCGAACCTTCAAAAATTGATATTTCACTTGGGTCATAGACATTTTTAGAAATTTTAAAGCCAACTCAAATTAGAATAAGTAAGGAAATATTGCTCCAAAACACACATTTGGGATATTTAGTTACTGGTAGTGTGCAAAGTAACTCTAATAAAATTAGCTGTCATTTATCTATTGAAGACACTCGCTGAGATGAAACTTTGATTCTTATGGGAAATTGAAGCTTTGCCTGAAAAAACACCTATCGATGATGAATTGAAATATTGCATGGAACATTTTGATACTACGCACACTAGAGATAGTAATGGTCGGTATATAGTCCGGATGCCCATAGTAAAAGATACAGTTCAACTCGGTTCATCTAAGGATCTCGCGGTTAAAAGACTCGATAGTACTTTAATTCGATTAAATAAAAATCCAGATATTAAAAAAATTGTACCATGATTTTTTAGATGAATATGAAAACCTAGGTCATATGGAGGAAGTTAAGGAAGATATTCTTCCAAATCCCCATTACTACATTCCTCATCAAGCTGTGCTAAGACCTGACAAAAGTACAACAAAATTACGAGTGGTATTTAAGGTGTCTGCCAAAACTTCAAATGGTATATCGTTGAATGATACTTTGCTAAAAGGTGGAACTGTTCAAAATGAACTGTGGTGTACACTTCTTAGATTTCGTAAGCACATCATTGTATTTTCAGCTGTTGTGAAAAAGATGTACAGGCAAGTGAAGATTCATCCTTCACAACAAGATTTGTTGAGAAGAGAGAGATGTAGTGCTGGCTGTTTAAAGTTCCAACACGACTACCGATTTCCCTGAAAGATAATCCACTATCTCGTTAGGCCACTATCCTTCCTTTGCCGAACTCGGATACTTGATCAAAAACTGACCACTGCTTTCTACGAGACATAACTAATCGTTTTTTGAAAAACCACAAGATAAACACAATTGCCGAATTTGAAATCGTCGAAATCTCCAAGCCTTAAATAGTGCTTTGAGGTGGCGCCACAGGCGCGCGTGATGTGTGTTTGCGCTGAAATTCTAATCATTTGCATATCTCACCTCCGCTAATGCATGTTATAAATTTCATGTTATTTGCATGCTTCCTTCAGGATGTTGCATTTACGGTGGCCAGCAGTGTATATGAAATTAATTAGAATTTTAAGTTTTTTGCTTAGGTTCCTGCAGAAGCTACAAAAAAGAATGTAGATGATATATTTTTAACTAGTTGAGAACTAAATCATGCTCGTGATGCTTTAGTACGACAGGCTCAAACTCAGGAATTCAATGCAGAACTAAAAGTCTTAAGATTGGGTAATAATACACCACCGCAAAGTAAGTTAAAATTTTTAAACCCTTTTTTATATGAAAATCAAATTTTGCCAGTTGGAGGTAGATTAATTGATTCTGAAGTAAGTGAGAATGCTAAACATCCTATAATATAACCAAAAGACCATAAACTTACTTTATTAATCTTAGATTATTTTCATAAAAAATTCTTGCAAGTAGGACCAAATACTCTACTTCATCTTGTAAGGCAGCAATTTTGGCCGATTAATGGAAGAAATCAGTGTAGACAAATCGTGCGTAATTGTGTTATTTGTTTCAAAAACAAACCAATTTTAACCAGTCAAATCATGGGTAATTTACCTAAAGAAAGAATGACGGAAACATTTCCTTTTTACCATACCAGTATCGATTTTTGTGGATCCTTTTTTGTTAAATTTAAAAATCAACGTAAAGGGATTTTAAATAAAATTTATGTTGCTGTGTTTGTATGCCTCGCAACTCGTGCGATTCACTTTGAAATTATGACTGAGTTAAATTCAAATGCTCTCATTGCTACTTTAAAACGTTTTTTCTCTCGTCGTGGTAACTGTGCAAGTATAATTTCTGATAATGCCACAAATTTTGTTAAAGCCTCTAAAGACTTAAGAAAATTGCATAATCTTGTAATGCAACCAGATAAGAAAGTGTCTAGTTTTCTGTCCACTGAAGGAGTATATTGGAAATTTATACCTCCCAATTTCGGAGGAATTTGGGAAGCTGGAGTCAAGTCCTTTAAATTTCATGCAAAAAGAATTATTGGTAAATTAGCTTTGACTCTAGAAGAATTCCTTACAATAACTGTTCAAATAGAGGGAATTCTCAATTCTAGACCTCTTATTCCACTTTCTGCTGAAGTCGAAAACTTTGAAGTTCTTAGACATTCTCATCGGCGTGCACTTAATGCTATTGTTGTATGTTCTGTGTCAATACTAATAAACTTGATAAATATAGAAAAATTACTAAAATTGTACAAAATATTTGGAAGTCATGGAAAAAAGATTATCTGAATAATCTGCAAGCCCTGTAAGATCGTCTTGTTGATCATCACTCAAATTAACCGGATTTACCGTTTTTATTTTTTTCTTGAAAGCACATTACTATATTTACAACTCTATTTACAATTATAAATCGCTTAGGGAACTACAGGCATCGTCCTCTATTTTTACGTTCGAGACTACTTCTTTTTCTTCTCTCCTTCCCGCTCAATGGCCAAAACCAGTTCACCGCAGCGCCCTCTTTCTAGTCTATCGTGTGCTATATGTCAAGCTTCCTAGTGCCACGCCGTTACAGCCCGTAGTAAATGACAATTTGTTTAATCTAATGTAAAAATTAATACTGTTGCATTGTTAAAGGAAGATAATCTTCTCATAGCTCATTGTATCATAGGAAAAATTGTCCAAACGTACCCAGGTACTGATGGCACAAAATTAGAGTTGTTCAATTAAAATTAGCAAATGGTAACTTTGTTAAAAGATCAATTTCAAAAATTGCTATTTTACCTATTGTGTAATGTAAATATTGAAAAAATAACTTTTTATTTCTTTTGATTATTGATTGTACTGTAATAATTACTATTGCTTTGATTTCGATTGTATTTTTAATTCTCATACTTTTTACTGTTGTTGTTTTAGTTCTTACTATGTATGTTATTTTATACCCTCTGTACAAAATTTATGTAAATGTATTACTGGTTTGAAATGTTATTTCAAGGCCCAGCGGGATGTTGGCGAGCTCGGCTTTGTTGAGTTCGCAATATGCCAAAAAGGTTACTGTAAAAGCTTCACTTGTGGCAGTCCGCTTATTGTTGTGTAGGAGAGAGAGTCGCTTTTTCTTCGCAAACAGCGGGGTCAACGTCCCCCATGATAAACATTGGATTGGAAACGCATCTATTTGTCTTGCTTGAATTTTAGTTTTCGTACACCTCTCTTCTCTCGCCACAACAGGAATACTTATTTTGGAATTCTTCACATTTTTGTAACAAAGTGTTTTCATCTACATCTAGTAGAAATGTTGGTCTTAGAAAATTGAATATTTTACAGACTACACTCATACCAGTAAAATGTGTATTTAATTGAGCTAATATTGTGTATAGTACAGAGACGTAGCTACCGCCGTATCAATGATACGGTCCCTCACAGCCGTAATATTTTTAAATATTTCTTCCCGATTTTTAAATCTATGATCAGAAGCTAAATTCATCAAAATGTTTTTTTAACGTGGTTTCTCTTTTCTTGAAAATGAGGATCTGTAATATATTTTCTTGCAGTTTCACTGGCTTTGCACTTGAATTATTCAAAGTCGTTAATTTGCAACGTTTCTTTTGTCTCTGCTAAAGCTCTACTTGCCTCATCCAAATCCATATTGTAAAATTTTGGATGCATAATTAATATCATTCAATACAGGGATTCACAAGAAAACGAGGTTTAGAAATTTTGTTTTTATAATCTCTGCTTCCCCACGCTCACCTTTATTGAGGATCTTCAGAACCATTTCTGATAATGCTTTGATTGTATATATATAAATATAAAGCCGAAGTTTAATTGCAGATATAGTATTGACCCTACTGGTCCATCTAATCGGATTTAGTTTCTTAAGAGTGATGTCCGATTCACCAGTGAATTTTGAACAGTATATCCCAACGCTTAATTATATTTCCTCAAATGTTCTACAAATCTTGCAATGTTGTGAAAAAAATTCTGTATATTTCCACAAAAGCGTTAACTGCATGATCATCAAATTTAAATTTTGAGTGGCCCAATGTACGTTAGGCTGAATAACCCTAATTTCCTCTCATCACACTGGCTCCATCCTAACCTTGAACCACATTATTTTTAAGTAGAAGTTTTTTTCGATAGATAATGCAGTTGACTAATTCTGTTGCACCCAGCTGATGGCTGCATAAAAGCCTAGAAATACGTCTTTTACTTCTATATCAACTGGAAGTCCATTTTACGATCTGGTTATTACTGCATATCTCACGACAATGCATAGCCTTTGATATGTTCTGTGTCGTATCCATTATGATAGCAAAAAACAGTGACGCTCTAATTTGTTCTATTAGATGGTTTTCAAGTTGGATCTCCAAGCACTCAAGCATTTTATTTTTGAATTACTGCACTCAAATATCTTGTAGATCATAAAAGCATTTAAAAAGCGCGATTTATAAAAAAATGAATAGAAACAGTTAATGAAAATTAATGAATAAATAAAATTATGACTAAACTTAAGAAATAAAAATCATTATTTTTGGGCATATCTAAAACTTGCCCCAGTATGTGATGATATCAAGTGGCAACATTTTACAAAGGATAAAAAATTTCCATGGTATCCATCCTGACTTAAGTTTTCCTTGTGTCCTCTGAAAGTCAAAGACTTCTTTGATAGTGTAAGTATGATATCGAACAACCTTTGAATCATCATCATCACAACCATCTTCCAAAATTATGCTTCTTTGGGAATTTCCTTTTCATGTTCATTGTTGATATTATCACTTTTTTCCCCACATTCATCAAAAGCACATGCTTCCACATGGCCACTCGAGAAACTGTGTTGTTTAATTTTCTCTGATAAATGCCTCCAATTCTTAATGCCGTACATCATACATTGTTCCTTTACGAAGAAAATAACCAGCAGGGTTGACATTAGGCAGCATCCAGTATATTTTGGAAAAAACACAACCAAACCTATTAACTAGTCCATATTTAGAAGTTGAAAAGTAGTATGATTTTGAAAAAAAAAGCACCTGTTGTTCTCGTGGATGTCTTTTGAAAAAGGCCATTAAAGCTGTAAAGATCCCATATCAATAATTTGACTTTTTTTATTATCAGTTAATATCTTATTGGTGAAGTTACCCAAGTCATAAAAAGATTTATCGTTCACATTTTTGAAGAATGTAGACATCGATGGTTCCTCCTCTCTTACATGTTCCATGCAGACATGATCTTTAACTGTCATCTATAAGTCACTATTAACAGAAATACTCATAAAAACTTTGTCAATTTTGGAAATTTTTGTTTACTATCTTCTCTTTCTTGGTGTTGTTTGCGCTTAAACGCACCGCTGGGTCTCTTTTTTTATCCATAATTTTAGTTTTACACTTTATGCAATACAATTCGTATATGCTTGAGTACTTACTGACGTTAAAAGAATGGAGAAACGTAATACTACACTTCAAAACGTCATTTTGGAATCCCTGGCTATTTATTTATTTATTCCAACTCACCCCACCAAACGATTTTGAACTGCAAAATAGACAGGAAATGATACAAAAAATATGCATGGACAAGAAAATACAACACAATATTGTTATAATTATTTTAAAAAAAAAAGAGCAGGGGGGGGGATTACATCAGTCTATTGCAGATCTGAGTAGATTGCGAATAATTGAATCGAAAACTAGTTTATTATGAATCATATTGTTATTAAAAGTATTATGTAACAGGAAGAAAAAAATTGCATTCTGCGTAGTTTTTTAAGATGTAATACTAAATATGGTAAGATTTTTCATGGAACTTGAAGTTTATATTCTAATAACAGTTTATAGAAAAATAAAAAAAAGAATGTCAATTATGTAATCTTTCTAATAAGTAAAGCTTGCAACACTATACAAAAAACGGAAAGAATTTCGGGGAACTCTCAACACGTTCGAAATTCGTTTCAACTGGGTTACAGTTACAAACTTTTATATTTCTATCTTAAATGTGGGATCGGGGCTTGGTGGTCAGGGTCCGAGGGTCCCGGACTACCCCATTGGTAGTTGTGCTACTGATGACCCCCCGGAAGCTATTAAAAACATAATTTTCGGGAAAGACTTTATTATTGGTCCATATACGCGGGTGATGCGAGATTGCATCATCCGGATTTAAAAATGCTCAAGTTTAAGTTTTGGGGAGTAAGGTTACGGTTATTTCCCGTTATTATGCACGAGTCACGCGAATTATTATATATTATTAGTTATTATACCACACGTAGCATTATGAATTAAAATCCCCCGGGAGAAAATTTAAGTGAATTATTACATACGTATATGCGTACTTATGTACGCTTACACATATACACTCATAGCCATAAGAATTTGTGCACCAAGAGTTGTCAAAAAAAACCGAAATTTTACCTGCGTAAGTACAACGTTGATATAAGTAAGTGATTACAAAGTCAAAGCAAGATGATCATTTAATGTATAAAAATTTATAAATGAATGGAGAATTTAGTAACCTGTTGTATGAGCACCTCTAGCATAATTATATGATGTGGTACGGTTGGACATTGAGGCATGATGCCCAGCGACATCTCGTTCCTCAGTTAATGTAAACGCGCCTTTAATTCGACCCAACTCGTAGGCTGTCCACCTTCCCGCTCTTAATGATACTATATATGCTCGATCGGTGACAAATCTGGGAATCGAGTAGGCCAGGGAAGAGTGGAAATATGGTGGAGACAGTCCTGTGAAGTCCTTGCTGTGTGTAGGTGAACATTGTACTGTTGAAAAAGGCTCCTGGAAGAACTGCCATGAGTGGCAACACAGGTGACTGAAGAATTTCATTAACGTACCTCTGGGCTGTCATGGTGCCATGGATGATTATTAGAGGTGACCATGAGTCGCATGCGATGACACCCTATGGCATCACACCAGCTGGAGCGGTGTGCAGGCAAGATTGAGATGTTTACCACAGGGCCTCCACACACGTACACGATTGTCATCACTGCCCAAATTGAACCGGGATTCATCACTGAAGACGACGTGATTCCATTCGGTAGCAGCCTAACCCCTTCGAGTGAGACACTACTCCAAACGAAGGTGACGGTGAGTAGGTGTCTATGACATTACATGTAATATGCGGCGCAAAAGCCACTGTTCTTCAGTCAGACGCCTTGCGATGGTACGGACAGACACAGAGACCCATAGTGAAGGTGCTGCTTGTGTATGGATGGAAGTTGGTGCTATGTGTGCGAGTCGTATGATGTAACGGTCTTCTCGACTATTAATCTGTCGAGCGCGTTCCGAGTCTGGTCGCATGGTAACAGACCTCTCTCGTGTCCATCGATCCTCTCAGTAAAGTCAGAATGACTTAGGTGGTGAGTTACTCACCGAGTTGACCACCCGGTTTCCATGATCCTGTGATTCTTTCCCTCCCAAACTCTGACATATCGTAATCAATGTTTTAATGACAAATTTAGTAAAAAAGTGTCCCTTTGCAGCACATTAATTACATACAAACAAGTTCTACTTACCTGTTTTATAATCCAAGGAGAGCGAAGCTCATTTTCCTTTGGTGACATTATGCAATGTGCAATATCACCCTGCTAATCGTTTACATATCTGCCTGACACGTATCGTATTTCGTAACAAAACCTCTCCTACTTTCTAGTGCGCAAATTTTTATGGCAATGATCGAAAATGAAAGTTTTATTTAATGAAAATCAATGGAATGAGTACTCACCATTGAAAAGTTTTGTGCGTTAGGTCTCCTACGAGCATCAATTTCGAGTAGATTTTGCAATGGCTCTTGCAGATGGTGGGGAACACGGTCAATAATGTCATTCAAATTGTTCTCCAACTAAATAAAAAAATTTAAAAAAATCAAAGCTCATACATAAGATATATATATGTATACAAAAAATATTTTTACATTACAGTATATAAATAGTTAACCTGTTCAGGATATATGTGATCACTTCAGGGTATCATATGTCACATTGCGTTTTCCTGTATTGAAGCCCGAGATCACACACCAGTGTGATCTTATGAAACTTAGAGTGATTACTTATGAAATTTAGAGTGATTACTTATGAAATTTA
>BMAV01016387.1:142922-153640 GCA_019973955.1 Trichonephila inaurata madagascariensis
TTAGAGTGATTACTTATGAAATTTAGAGTGATTACTTATGAAATTTAGAGTGATTATAAACTATATATATAAATTTTTATTACAGTAATAATTTTATATGAATATTTAAATGGAGTTAGAGTTAGCAGGACAAATCACCTCTAGTCCTCTAAACAAATTAATTATCCTTACTGAGTATTTATTTTGAAGAACAGAATAAATTAGCCCCAGGTCTGACGTGCAATAATTTTGAAAACTAATGTCTACTAAAAATAGTTACAAGTGAAGGAGTTTTTCCCCAAGCCTTCAGATAATTCCGAAATATGTCTCCAAAGGATTTCACAGATTTTAGTCTTAAAAG
The DNA here is from genome assembly GCA_019973955.1 of Trichonephila inaurata madagascariensis. Lineage (NCBI taxonomy): Eukaryota > Metazoa > Arthropoda > Arachnida > Araneae > Nephilidae > Trichonephila > Trichonephila inaurata. The sequence goes on from BMAV01016387.1 coordinate 143,263, forward strand.
TTGTTGACTTAATAAAAACAATTAGATGTGAATGATTTGAATCATTTTCTTTTATTAGGGGCTGTCATCGTCGAGAATAATCGATTTATTCTCCTCAGTCCAACAATGTTGAAATTGATAGTATACTCATGTCCATAATTAAGGTCACCAACATGTTTTTCGTCATAATTTTAAAATGCCTCTAGTAAAACTGATAGAATGAATATATTTTGAAGAATGGGTAGTACAATATTAACCTTTAGCTTAGGAAAAGATGCTGTTTAGTGTTAGTTTTTGCAAAATTGCTGGATTGAGACTGTTGAAGCATGTAAGAGTTTCACCTACAATTTTATGTGAATACTGCCTTAAAACAAGCAAGTTAGCCTGTTTGCATTTCACAATCACTTCGATGATTTTTTGAGATAGCTTAAAGCTGATCAGTCTCAAGCGGAGACCCGAAAATAGTCTCCCGGTTGTGGAATTAATTTCAAAAGATCGGCCAAGGCACTAAAGAGCAATGACATCTGCACAGTTTGTCTACGCATAGCATAGTCAATTTCATTGACACAACTGTATTTTAAAGTTTATCTGTGTTACACTTACAATTTTTAACTGTTATTTAACGTGGCTAGTTCAGCAAAACAACAAAATGTGCAAGATAGTAAGTGTAACAGATAATTTCAAATTGGGTGGACTGAGAAACATGGCATTATTAGTAAAAGCGACAAAGTGGTGTGCGTTTTATGTTCTGGAATAGTGTGGTGTACAGAACATCGTCTGTAAAACGGTATTATGAAACAAATCACAAACCCTCTTGTCAAAAAAGTGAACCACAGCAAAAATAATTAATTGCTTAAAAACCGTTTGGCAGATGACTCCAACTCAGCAGGTATTCTACAAAAAGTAACATGTTATAATCTTAATATAAAGTATTTGTCATCCACACGCACAATTTGCAACAACAGAAATCATTCTAATGTTACTTTAATTTGAGTTACACGTATAACTAAAACATTTATAACTATATAGTGCAAAAGATATTTTTTGTAGAAGATAGTTTTGTGTTGTTAGTATTTAGTTTTATTATTTTCCCAATAATATGTCAAAATTAGTTGACGGCACGTCTATATCTCATGAAACATTTCTTTAGAAAAATGGCACGTTAATCCCTTCCCCTCAGCTAAAGAGAATGCCTGGGATGCTTTTGGCAGACGTGTTTCTCAAAGAACTCTTCCGAGATTTGACAATCGCTTTGAGAGAGGAGTGGGGCTCAAGAGTTGAGTAGGGAGGATAAAAAAAATAGATGCAAAATGTGAACATTAGTGTCCGATTAGGTCCCATACTTTACTGAGGTACTCATAACTGTTTTATTAGGAGCAGGAAAACTAACGTTTCGTGTCTGTTGTCAAAACTATTACACATATTACAATAAGTGATACATGAATGGAAAGAACCAAGTTTTTTTCTTTCTGTTACAAATGTTCCATGGGGGACTCTTTTGTTACAAGACATACGTTCAATCCGTAATCTAGTTCGAACAAAACTCTGCCTCACCCTCTCCACTGCTTTTTCCGAGGCGCTTGGCCAGCCGTGTTTTTAAATTGATGATAACAGCACAATTGAGGCTTTTGTTTGTTCGTGCTTCTTTTCCGTAGTGGTTTCTAAATGCGCGTTGCACTGAAATAATAGAAAAAACCAGTGCATATTCTAATATGCAAAAGCTCTTCTCTGTTATTGTCACTATGTTTGGATTTAAATTCCAGTGGTCTTGAATGTGCTTTTGATCAATGGTTTGGAAAAAAAAAACTTGGTATATTTTTCTTTACATTCATGTATCACTTATTGTAATATATTAAGTTGTTTCTCGAAAATATGATTTTTTAAAATCGGTTCCATCATTTGTACTCCCCTGTATTTTGTTGACATTTCCCACACGAGTTCCAAGTGTTTAGATCTTGTGACCGCGCCGGTAAACAATGTAATGTTCTTTTTTCTTGTTTATCATCCTTTACAAAAATCGGTCCTGAAAAGTTGATGCCTGTGATTTCAAGGGTGGAGGTGACTTTGTTATTCTTTCTCTAGGTAGCTGTGCTGTCACTTGATCAGCCGGCTTAGCGGCATATTCGTGAAAAACAGCACAACGTTTTATTAATCTTTTAACTACTAATTGTCGAGCCTTAGGTACCCAAAATGTTCGCTTAATTTGAGTCAAGGTTGCGGAAACAACAGAGTGAAATACTGCGATATGTTCTCTCAAAACAAGCAGTTCCGTAAATTGAGATTTCTCTGGTAAGAGAATGGGTTGTTTTTCTCCTATCGCTAAATCTGTCTCTTCCAATATAGTAGATGTTCTGAAAAAATCCTGGAAGGGTATCTAAAATAGGAAATTAACTTCTAATTTTAGAGTCGTGTCTTATTGGCTGTTGTTTTTCACAACAGCTAAGCTCTCAGAAGAACAAAATTCACGTTGAGTTTTCCTTATTCATTAAAACTCTCAGAGAGAGTGTTCTATCTCATTTGCGTGAAGATAACTATCTTTTTATATCATTACGGCTGCTGTTGGTCAATATTCGTAAAATCCACGTTGTCATTTTTACGTGTTATTCAAACTACTGTATTTTTAAGTCAAGCACGTGATCATTTGTTTCTAAAACGCACTGATTTTGGATCGTATGTGCTCTCAAATTTCTTTCTCAAGTTCAAATTAAACGCTCTGAATTTCACTTTTTGGCCAATTTTCTTCAGGTTGGTGAGGAAGAGTGGTCCGTTCCACTAGTTTGTTGTGTCCTTTAGTAAGAAAGTCTATAGGAATTTCTTTTTTCGGGATGTGATTCCAATCACTGGGGTCAGAAAGTTTTTAAATTCCCTCTACTCGGTTCTTAAAAAAGGGCTTAAATCTCTCTGGTCAGCTAAGAGCCCAACAGTAAACTATGGTATCAGTCCAATAATAAACATCTGACTCATACTTAAAAAAATTCTATCAATCCAAGAATCCAATCTAACTGATAATAAGGCTTCTATCAAATCGAGCCTAGATAACGACAGTTTTTAATGGTGACACCCTACTTTTTGAAACGACAAATCCTTATTATCATTCTTACCCGTAAATAAATTACGCCACCATATCTTCCTTTTTAACTATTTGAGAAACTAGGGTGTACTAAACTTTCAACTTCATCTTTCATATTCCACAAATAATACCTAGAAATGAGTAGGTCAAATTTTGGCGCGATAGCTTGTAATACAGTCCTTTTAATATAATAGTTTTTCGAAAAGAATTCAACCAATTTTGATATATAAGCCAAATTTGTTATCTCAGCAAATCGGAACAACCTCCTGATCCGAAAGAGTCCTCAACAGGGTCTATGGAGTTTTCTCTAAATTCTAAAATGTGACTTCTAACAAATCAAGATCTAAGTTATAAGCACTGTCATTAAGCAATCATTAAGTGATTAGTAATTTTCTCCGTGACTAGAACCGTCAAATACAATACGAATTTTCGTAGTGGTTTTATCAAATCTTTTGAGACAAGTATGGGTAAGATGAAAAGTGGGGTGAGATTTTTGTAATTTAGGAATTTCAATCAACATTACTCAATAAATTTTTCATTTGCATAATCATCTTCTTATAGTCCTTAAAGAGCAATTTATCCCTATTAAACACCTTAACTAATTTACTTTGTCTGTCTATCTAAATCCATGACCTATTATCATCCAACAAATGTTTCATTTCTGGTTTTCAAAGAAGCCTAATTGTGCACCAATTGTCACTGCATGACTCGAATGATTTCAAAATTTTGTATTCTAAAGAGCATCCTCTTCGACTTCTATGCCAAAATTTTCTAAGTGCCAGAACTGGTTCAACTACTCAGATATTGATTCTTTACTAAATTCCTTGAAGTTTCCTCACCTTTATCCTCAGAAACAGAACACAAAAATTGTCCAGACAGATACCAAGGATTTATCTAACCTTTCTATCCAAATTTTTAATAATTATCTAAACCAATTAACAACCCTACTTCACCATCACCCTTGCCTGAAGTCACAAGAACATCTGATAACTATCTCTATTCCCAGATTTTCAAACCTTTCTCTAATTTCCTTCCCAGGGATCCTAATATGTGAACTAGTCTTGTTACCAATGCAATTATTATTTATTTACTGCTTTTTTTTTTACTCTAATCCTAACTTTTTGATAAACATGCTTTGGGGACCCTTCTGATTGCAATGTGTGAACTGTGTTAGTATTTCCTGTCCAACACACAACAGGCAAATTCAATTCTCTCGCTAACTTGGACTCTAAAAGCGTTCTTTTACTGCCACCATCGAAAACTATTCTCCTATAATCCAATCATTTCCCTAAGATTGATAATAAATTGTGTCGCAACTGCCTACAAAAATATTTCTGAGGGGTAATATTACTACCGAATTTGCCTTCGTTGCTCAGTGAAGAGATTTATAATATTCAAAGCAAAATGACTGAGCCTTGAACTACAAGGGCCACATTTAACGTTATTCGATCAATGATTTTTTCTACAGAATTTATGCAAGCAAAATCAGCATCGATTTTCTTTTCGAATTATTTCTGGCTTGGTTCCTAAATCAGCTGACTGATAACGATCGGGTGGTAAGTATTTTTATGAAATATGCGTCGACTACACTTCCGATTTCATCCTCGTGTTTACTAATTGGTGATGCATGATTGATAATATATATATAAACCGCTTACTTTCGAATTTCTCGAATGCTTCAAATCCTACTTCGGCTTTTGGTTATTTGGCAAGAGTTGTGTTGCAGAAGCGTTTTGACAGTAATAATTCCTTTTGCCTATTTTCTTTTAGAAGGAATTGGCTTTCACTCTCCTTACAAAGGAGTTATTTTCTCAAAAATTCGAATAAGGCTTGGAAAGACCTCGATAGCTTTTTTGGTAAAATGGTCGGAAGATAATAACTTTATAATGATAGGTGTTTTTTTGTATCAACCGAAAGAAATTCTAATTTTATAACCTGTGTTTTGATTTTATCATACATGTTTCTTGGATTCAAATGATCTGAGGTTTTGATAAATGTAATTTTTAATTATGATCCGAGGTGGACTTGAATTAATACATCCTTATTGTAATTGCGATATTGTAATATTTCTAATGCTGAATCATAATGTTTATCCTAATATTTTAACAGAAGACGCTACACACTACCATGTACAAGATTAATCAGATAAATAAGTTTATCTACCCTTTTGATAAACTATAGTTCTTATGAATCGCGTTTTTTTTAACTGTAAATGGAACTTTAAAAATTTCGATGGATCCATAAAATTTATTCAAATTTAAACGAGGTATACCTTAATGGCTGAATGGAATTCGAAATTGATATTGCGACTGAAACCAAACTCTTTATTTTGTTGAACGAAATTTTGGGTCTTTTGACTACTTCAACTCTCTTGTTTCTCTTTGTAATAAACATTTATTTGCAATCAAATTTTAGTTGTATTCTTTCTATTTCCGTTTCAATGTCATACACATCAATTAAATGATCCTCATGAATTTTGATGTTATCAAATTTGTTTAGTAAACCTAATTTAGATCTGCATTTGTACTTTCTTCTATTCTATTCATTAATTGAGTTGGAGATGATTTAATTACCACTCTATATTTTCTTCAGTCGATCGAATTCCATAGTGAAATCAAAAGTACTTACCCACTTTAAGAGCACCCTCACTAAGACACTACATAATCCATAAGGGTACTAAATGGTTTTCCATAAGAGCACTTAACATAAGAGCAATAATTTACTTTTGCACTGCACTGCTTAATTAACTCTGCCTCCCCGGCATACAATGTGCCCGCGGTAGCCTAGTGGTCAAGGTATCGGATCGTAGCTGCTTGTCACGAGTTCGAGCCCTGTATCCTTAAAGACCCACCGTGTAGGGGATCGATGCACTTAAAATCTATAGAGAGCTCAGACGTCCTCCCGTTGGTGTGGTAGTTAGGAGAGGGGGGTACCAGTTCAGGTATCATCCTCGTCACTTGACCATGGTTCAAAACTTCGAGTTCCATCGCCAAAAGCCCTCACGTAGCTGAACAGTGCAACGTTAATATTCACTCACTCACCCGGCATGCAATGCACCGTTAAGGTATCCGACCACGTTCGGAACCGTGATTTTGCAAAAGCGAAAAAATGGATAATATTTATGATATTTAGTGTCACTTAGATTAGAAAATGTATATAAAATTGTTTTAAGGATATATTATTACAATAAAACATTATTGAAGTACAATATTTTGACAAACAATGAACATATAGAATGCAAAATATTCTCCTTTTGTGAAAAATGCTTCTATTATAATAATATTTTGCCTGTATATAGTTCAGACCTCTCTACAGAGGCTCAACTAGAATTTTTGATATATATAACTTAGAAGTGGGTTTATCCATATTTTACGACGAGAGAAATTTTACGAGGGAAGAAATTTTAAGAAAAAAATGCCGATAATTATATATTTCAATGGGTGGTAACTCTGAAAATAATGTGAATTTTTCAAAACCAATATTTCAGACTCTCTGGAGAAGTCTTTACTTTATATAAGCAAAATATTATTATTTTAGAAGCATTTTTTATAAAAGGAGAACATTATGAAAAAAGATTATTCTAAGTTAATTTTTTACCAAAATATTGTATTTAAATAAATTTTTTTGTCGAAATGTCCTTAAAACAATTTTATACATGTATTCTAAGCTAATTGATACTAAATATCATGAAAATTATCCATTTATGCTCTTTTTTAAAATCACGGTTCCGAACGTAGTTGGATACCTTAAATTGCGCATCTTTTTTCCATTACTGGAATTCTAGCTGTGGTTCAGAGGTTAAAGAAGAACTATAATAATTTACTGTAAATATAAATATTTCTCTTACTTAATTGATTCCACCAGTTATTGTCTTTTTATACTTTTAATGTTCTGTGTATGTACATATTTATACAATCAGTTCTAAAGGAAAATTCTAATTTTAAACGTAAGTGCTTACTACTAAAAGTAAGTGGAATCTTAACTAATTACAATAACAATTTCTTTTCACAAAAAATGGAAGAGTGCCATCTGGTGCGCTTTTCGCCACTGAGTTATTCAAATAAATCTGACGACTTGGATGGGTGGTATTGTGACTAGAGATGCCTCGGAGATGTAACCGGTGACGGTACGAACAATTGTCGGACTTTAAAAGGGGGCGTATAGTAGGCTTCAGAAAAGCAGGTTAGTTGAATAGGCGTATCGGCCACATCCTCGATCAGAACTAGGGTAGTTGCTCGGTTTTGGCAACACTGGATCATGGAAGGGATAGTCTACCGTTGTGGAGGGTCAGGGCATCCCAGGAATATAAATGCGTGGAATGATTGCGCAATCATAAGAGCAGACACGTCCTCACTAACAGCGTCACTAGAAAAGGTTCAAAACCATTAACCACCTTCCAGACATCCGGTAGTATCAAGGGAAACCATTCGGAGACGACTGGCCGATGCAGGTATAAGGAGCCGACGGCCATTAAGACGCCTACCGCAGATCCCATATCAAAGGCAGAGTTAATTGGATTTTTGACCTTGGGCAAGTTGGAGTGAAACAGACTGGATGCATATGATCTTCAGTGATGGATCCCGAATCATTCTCAATGCTGATGACTAGCAAATACACGCGTGGAGGCGGCCCAGCTCACCGGTCCGATAGGGCTTTTGATGTCGAGAGGCTATTACACGAAGTGTGGCAGTGTAGGGAGCAATTGGTTGGGACACACGATCACCTCTAATTGTCTTTCAACGCACTTTGACTGCGTGCAGTGGCATGGAAGCGATCTAAAAGACAGTCATACTGCCTGTGCAATCAAGTTGCTCAGATGTTATTTATCAGCATGACAACGCTCGTCCACATGCTGCGCGACTTTCCCAACAATGCCATTAAGGATATAATGTACTCCAGGGGCCTGCCAGGTCACCAGACCTCTCGCAAATAGAGAGCTTCTGTGACTTGCTTGGAAGCAACTGCAGCCTTCCCACAATACTGGTGAATTTGACTGCCCAGTTACAAAGATTATGGTATGATTTTCCACAGAAGGTCATAGGTGACCTCTTTGATTCGATGCTATGCCGTGTTTTGGCTTGTGTAGCTGACAAACGGGGATTTTCTACCAACTGATTTGTAACATTTTTATGCCATACCTTCTTAATAAAACAATATTTTTTCTCAATTTGCAATTGTTTAGTTTTCTCCTCGTACACTACATACAAGTTAAGTTTCGTGATAGTAGTTCGTTTCCTTCTGGGGCATATATTTTTTGTGACATAAGATATATGATATTGCTGACATAACGGAAGATTAAATTACTCGATAAAGTAAGGAAATCTTAAACATAATTTTATCCTTGAGTTATATTGAAGAATTTAGAACTCTCTCTTCAACAGTCATAATCCATCCTCAAAGTGTTTTTCCCGAACTCTGCTGATATTGCCACCTTTCAAAGAAAAAAAAAGTTGAAACAGTAATTGCTCTTGAGAATTACAACATAAAAATATTTTCTTACGAGATGAAGCTCTTCATTTCGGTTGCTCAAAGAGGAAAAAAAATAAAGAGGGACAATTTTTCTACTTATTCATTCTTCTTTACAGACATTGTTTTGAAAATTTAAGGATTTCTTCCTTGAAGGAATTTTTTCATAAAAATAATTGAGGCAGGAGAGTGAGAGTTCTACTCCAGTCTCAAACAAAAATTTTCAAAAAAAAAAAAATAATAGTAATAATAACAAAATAAAAAAATCCAGCATTTGTCACTTATCACACGAACAAAGCTTACGACAACTCGTTCTGTACCAAAAAAGGATGAGCTCTTTGAATATTTTTAAAATTTAATAAGTACTAAGAGTGATTTACATTTCGAAATAAATTTTTCAAAATTTAAATCAATTCGATGAGAATTAATTCCTAAAGGAATTTAAGACTGATTAAATTCTTCAGTTTGAACATACATTTCAAGGTTTAATTTGTTAAAATATTTTTTGCTCAACTCGTATTTGAATAATCAACCAAGCCCCGGACATTCAAGAGAATGTTTTTAATAGCCGAAAATTGAAGGCGGGTCATTTAAGAAATATAATTAACAGCTATAGAATACTTAAGAATTTCAGAAAAATTTTAAATTGAAGAAATGCAGTAAAATGAATTTAGGAATACATGAAAGGCGCAATAGAATGTATGTGCAATGCATAATTTTGTGGAAGGGAAACTTTGGACCCTATCTAACTTGTGTATAGAAATAAATATTTTCAAGAAATATTGTTCGTTTTGGGATTAAGAACATTTAATTTAATAGAAAAAAAATTGTTTTTATGAATCAGGCGAATATATATTAGATGAAGTATAGTTTTAACTGCTCAGTTTTTTCTTTTTTCTTTAATTTTTTATTTAGTAACTCTCATTCAGATTGCACATTGAATAGAATTTTAAATTGCCACTGAAAATTCCCATTTTTATCATTTTTGATAATTTATGGTTTATTCATGAGTCATCTTTCCTAATAACATTTATGGACATTTGTTTACTTGATGTTTTAAGCACCCATTCTTACTTCCAATGGAATTTTTCCTTCACACAAAAGTTCGTACACAAATTATAGTAACAAATATTTCAAACTAGATGGAGCGACAAAAATCAATGACTGACGTCAAATGATATTTACTGTTTCAATTGAAGTTCTTCAAAAAGATAACTTGATGCAAAATGTATTGAGAGAACTCAAGCAGTTGTTTTACTTAACTCAGCAGATGAGTAAAATTCGAGTCAATAAAGTCCTTAAGAGAAAATTTGCGAAGATAGAGATTGCCATAAGTAAATCAGACTTTTCCAGTCTACAGGTCCGACCAGTCTAACTGTTCGAGGTCCACTCAGTGTCAGTGGCGAATACAACAGGGGGAAAGGGTCGCACCCTCCCTTACAGCCCTTGATTTTTTCCCCCGATTCATTAGAATCCCATGTATAGAGTACGTAAAATTTAATTAAATATTTGCTATTAATATTTTTTTTATAAATTAATGCTAATTATTTATTTAGTAATTTATTTTTTACTGTTTTTTTCCGATAATTTGCAAAATTAATATATATGTTTGTCTGCGTATTGGGGTATGATACGAGAATGGAAAAATTCTTGTGTGCGCCACTGCCCAGTATCATAGGTGTGGCGAGGTAAGGAAAAAGTCTACAATATTTATTATAACTTTTTTAATAAATGCGAAATATGTGTACTTAACTGCAGAACTAAAATACAAAAAAAAAAAAACTAACACTTTAAAATCGCGTCTAAAGCAAAACGCAAGATACAAACATAATAATAATAGCCTCAAAAATAACAATATCAAAT
>BMAV01016387.1:154040-168313 GCA_019973955.1 Trichonephila inaurata madagascariensis
GAACTGAGCTTCACATTTTCGACAGAGGGTCTGTAACCGGGGATCGCTATTGTGAGGAGGTACCTCTTCCCCATGTGCGTCTTCTCCGAGGTGCCATTGGCCCAGACTTCATTTTTATGGATGACAATGCACAGCCACATCGCACTCTTGCTGTTGAGGAGCTGCTGGAAAGTGAAGATATCACTCGAATGGATTGGCCAGCGTGCTCCCCAGATTTAAATCCCATCGAACATGTGTGGGATGCTTTGGAGAGACGTATTGCCACACGCTTACATCATCCGGAGAACAACCAACAGCTCAAACAGATGTTGATTGAGGAATGGGCACTCCTACCTCAAGAAATGTTGCACCAGCTGGTTCTGAGTATGAGGAGACGGTGCGAAGCAACCTTTGTAGTAAGGGGAGGGCATATACCATATTAAGGACCATCTGCTTGTTGTTATTCCTGTTGGATAGACAATCATGAGTCACGATATTATGCGTTCAATAAAGCTTGTTTTTGTTTGATTAAATACCGTATGCGTTGTATACCTTTTTCAGCGCCGATGCTTTCGTCATCCTTTAAGTACATAATACTCTCCCTCATTTCAGAACTTCATGTCTCTCAGATGATTTTTCTTGAAGTAATGGCAATAAATCCCCCTGTTGCTTAAGTTTTGCACACCAGTGTAGTTATCATTGAATATTTTATTTACAGTGTATTTGATTTTTTTGTGATGATTCACCTTTTTTTATTTTCTAAATAAAAAATTCAATTAAGTAAAATGGGACTAAATGGAATAAAGCTAACTCGGTTTTAGAAGATTATCTTTCAAATTGGCTCCTACGCAAGATTCATAAATTTTGAAAGCGGAACTTTTTATAAAATTGTTTATACAATGAAATGTTCTTGTATTCAAGGAATGTTAATAATTGCGATATTCCCTACATAGAAATAAGATTATTTTTAGAAACTATGAATTTTTCAGCGACATAAAATTGTTATTTTTTTCACGCATTCAAAAAGGATAAAGCTTTTTTTTTTTCAAAAAAAATATCTCTTTTTCATTTAGAACGAATAGTTTGAATATTTTTGTGTTTATTAAATATGCTATGTGAATCAATTTACGGTTTTCAATCATCTTCATCCTCAAATAATTTTTATCTCGAAAAGATAATTTATTGTTTTAATTCATTCGTGAAAGACGGAAAAAGTATTTACAATAAAAAAAAAGGTAAAATAACAATTGAAAGCTCTAAGAAAACGCTTAGAAAAAATGGCCAGAACCTTATTTTTCCTTCTCATTTAAAAATTAATTTGTTTTAGATTTTAGATAAAACATTTCTACGGTTATCGTTTGCGTGGAAGAAGTAATAAAAAATATATATATTTGAGGAAGAAACTAAAGAAGTTTCTTTTTTTCTTCTACAAGATGGAATTTGTTTCGCTGACGGAGAAAAAGCAAATTTTGGAATCGGTTGCAACAATAAAATTTTTTCTTTGAAAAAGAAAAAAAAAAAAGGGGGGGGGGGCATGCTTATTTTAAACACTTTCTAATTTAAACTTTGATTCCGCTTTGTTGTAGAATGCATTCTTTAAAAAGTTTAAAAAAAAAAAAATCCTCAAATATCTTGACATAAAAGGCGTAAAATGATTGAAATAAAATTGCTAAAAGGAGTAATTATAAATTAAGCAGGTAATTTTTCATTTCCTTTTTGAATGAAGACATTTTCAATTTGGTCAATTTAGAAGAAGGAATGCCTAAAATTTGGAAAGCGAGAAGAATTCATTAGTTAAATGATTAACATTATTTTCACTAAATATAAATTTCTGTCGTAACTTCTAATTTCATTGTAATAACGATGCCTCTCAACCTGCTTAATTACTTTTACTTTCAAAAAATGTAGCCTTCTCCTTCCTGAGCTAAAACGAGATTTCAAGTATGTTTGTTCTATGGACTACATATCTCATCGAATTGTTCTTTAGAAACAAGTTCCAAAATGTAGCACTTTGCATAGAAAAACGCAAATGCACAGGAAGCGTATTCAGAGAGCAAGGCTTAGAAGCAGTCAAATATAAAACAAGAAAATAGTAGTACGCTTGAAGGGGAAAAAATACCGGGATTTGCAGAAATGAAGAGTCTGAGGTCACTTTTCATTTGGAGATGACAATGTCGTTAGTTCAACTTGTGTCAAACTTTTCTAAGAAAGCAGCGGTCCTTCTGCAGTCCGTGAATTGGGTAGAATGCAAATTTCCCTGAATGTTCGACGAGGATTAATACTGTTCTCTGTACGAGTGTATTCATAGACGTGGCAGGTTTAATGACGAGATCATGTTTTCAAAAGTAAAAATTTATTCAGAATCAAAAAAAATTACTATCTTTTATAGTCAACTTAAAATATATACTTAAATTTCAAAGCATTTAAGGAAAGAAATCATTTGGAACCGATCTCGTGGATACGCGTGTCACTCGAACACAAACTCTTGTAGAACTCTTCGCCATCTTGCAGTTGTGTATTTATAGCTCGTCATCATTTGTATTTAAGGTGTTGCCAACTGCAGATAACTAAACGCCCACGGACCCGATTCGAAACTCGAATCCGAAATGACAGCCCCGAAATTGGAAATTTTTTTTTATAAACAAGCTTTTTACAATTACGTCTCTTACAGAGAACCAATTAGACACAAATGGATTATAGAAAATACTCAAAGCATTGACATCTTTGGAATTTACAAATTATAATCACATTTATTACTAAAAAGACAAACATTCTATTCAACTTAAATAGAAAAAATGTTTCTACAAAAATTTATCCTTAACCAAAGGTTTAGTGAGTATATATGCCAAGTTAAATTGAGTGTTAACGCGCGTATTGAATTTTAAATACATTGTCATGAATTAAATTTCTCAAAAAATGATAAGCGGATGTCAATAGGCTTCATCCTATGATTCTCGAGGCTGAATTCGAAATACTTATGGTAGCTTGATTATCCCCAAAAAAAATTCTATTTTCATTTATCTTCAAGTTCAAGCCTTCATTATTCAATACATTCTTTAACCGCACAATTTCCTTTGCCGTTTCTGTAAGTGCAACATACTCTGCTTCCATAGTTGATAAGCTAACTGATTTTTGTTTAAATGTTCGCCACGAAATAAAAGTTTCGTCAATAAAAGTTATAAAACCTCCCATTGATACTCTATCATCTATGTTTGTATCAAAATCCGAATCTGAATAACATCTCAACTTTATAGATTGAAGTTTTGAAAGTTCTAGCATGTAATTATGTGTATATTTCAAATAACCCAATAATCTCAATAAACAATTCCAGTGTTTTATACCAGGGTTAGATTGAAACTGAGACAAGATATTTACTGCATACATGATATCTGGTCTTGTTCGAAGAGCAATAAATGCTAAAGACCCTATTAAATTTCTGTATTCAAAATTTAACAATTTATCACTAGTCTTCAGTGAATGAAGTTTAGAAAGAACTTGACCCTTTAGTACGGGTAGGGAACTAACTGGAAATTTATACCGGGTGTTTCAAAAGTCACGCCCGCCCAACTTTGTGGTTAAATTTTAAGGACAGATGAATTGCGTTAACAAACAGAATAAAAGACAAACAAAGGTTGAACGATTATCTTTATTGTGAAGTGTGAAACATGGTAAAATAACAGTAAATGTTCAAAATAATGGCTGTTTTTCGGGACACACAATATAACTCTTTTTACCAGATTAATTGACACTTTAAGAAGAGTGTGAGAATTAATGTCCGATTTTGCATGAACTATGTTACTCTTAAGTTCATCAAGCGTATGGAAATTATTCCTGAAGGAGACATTTTTCAGATATTCCAAACTAAAAAAATCCTGAATTGACAAGTCCGGTGAAAGAGGTGGCCAAAGTCCTTTGGAAATGACATGATCATCAAAAAATTCAGTTCAAACTTCCATACTGACCCGTGACGTGCAACACGTTGCACCATCTTGCTGCAACCAAGCGTACCTTCCATGACTTTCAGCAAGTTCCGTAATGATGTTTATGTAAGCGGACGGTCTTTTAAATGGACTTCTTTGTAAAGCGCGTTTTCACTATGGACGCTCTACCCGATCGCTTCTTGTCTTCAACCGATCCTGTGTCAGGGGAATAGTTGGACTCAAAGTGTTAGAGTTGATTCTTTTGGTGTTGTTTCACCGGGGTATTTTTGTTGAAATGCATTGATCACACGGCAATGAGATTTTATAGCGAAATAAAATTCTACGTTGGCTATCCTTTGCTTTTGGAAAACCATTATGCACCTCCCGTTGTATTCAACTGACAAGTATCTTGAAACTGATGTCTGATACGTTCAAAAATTCTTATGATGGGATCCCTGCTGCCATCTAGTGACAGAAATCTCAACCAACTATTTTGGTTTTTAAGCAACAAGGATTACCATGTGGATGTGCGTGACTTTTGAAACACCCGGTATCTCGTATAAGTCTTACAAACTTACTCAATCTAAGACTTTTGGTGTAGAAATAAACCATTTCCTTGTTCCTCAAACTCTATCCTTAAAAGTGTTTTCGTTCTCTACCCAATACTTTTAGATCAAAATTTTCATGCAGTAAGTTTAATATAAAATCAATATTTTTAATTTCTTTCCCAAAAATTATTATGTCGTCTACATAAAACAACAGAATTACATTATCTTAAAAATATATACACATTTACACCAATCCAACTTCTTAAATTTTAATTTTACTAAGGTATTTTCCAACTCTAAAAATACTCTCAACTCTGATGTAAGCTGTAGGATCTTGCCTTTCGTAATAGACAAACATTATGGGGTACTTTCTCGTATCGTGTTGGCTGTTTCATATATACAGTCTTATCTAAATTAGCATATACATAAGCATTATTTATGTCTACTTGAACACGAGTCCATTTTCACACACACATAAACATACACAAATACCGAAAAATAATCTTACGATAGAAAAATTAATGACTGGACAGAACACTTCGCCAAAAGATTCTCCTTTTAATTGAGTATTACCCTGTGCTACTAACCGGGCATTGAATCTAACCACTGTGTTATTTTAATCACGTTTAAGAGAAAAAAACCCAATGGTTTCCCGAAACTTTCGCGTTTTCAGAAGGATCAACTAAAGCCAAACTTCTCGTTCGGTATAATTACGTTAATTTCCCTATCTATTGCCTCACACCATTCACACACAGATGTTTCTTTGCATCTAATTGCCTGTTGATAACATTTAGGGATTCTTACATCAATCACACATTAGCTTCATGTTGACCTTCTCTCAGCTCTATCTGTTAATTTATCGGAGTTTGTATTTTCCGCACTAAAATCAAACAAATTTTTATTCAAATGAATTTTGTTATCCTTACAATACCGTTCTATTTCGTTAAATTATCTCTTAAACGCTTTACCTTCGATACCATAATAAACACCTGCCCCAGTTACTTCTCGTCCTATTTTTCGAATCCATTTCATTTCTGTACATAGGATTAAGTTACTATAGGTCGATGTGTGTGCACTGGGTTCATTACGGAATGTTGAAGGGGATTCTGAAATGGTTTCAGAGATTAAGCGTTCAGGTAATGAATCTATTATCGTATCAAAACGTCCTCATCATCCGAGTAATTTAAGATGGTAAAATTAAAGTCTTGGTACATCTATTAGAATTTTGACTTTCGTCAATACCTTTAGTATTCTCATCGAACCATACATTAATGGTTTCAATTAATTTATCTTCATCTACTAACCATATCCAATAACCCTTTGTATGCAACGCTTAACCCATCATAATACCCAGTTTGGCTAGTATATCCAATTCCTTTCTAATTTGTTTGGGCCCACCAACATATGCTAAGCAGCCAAAAGGTTTAAGATGAGATACTGATGGTATTTTACCCGAATATTTCTCGAAAGGAGTTTTATTACAGTCTTTGCGGCAAATCTTATTCCAAGTATATGTGAAGCAAAGTAAAACTTCGCCCCAAAATTTTTGTGTTACACCCCTAGATTTTTTTTTTTAGTAAGGTTTTAACTCTATCTAAAGCTGTTAAATTATACCTTTCCGCAACACCATTTTGTTCGGGCGTATACGAGTTTGTTTTCTATTGTGTGATTAATACCATGTTGTTCTAAAAATTTGTCCATATCTTTATTGCAAAATTCTAGTCCCCCATCAGTCTTCACCGAGACTACTTTTCTATCTAGAAAGCGCTCTGCACGTCTCTGAAATCTCAAGAACGTTTGAAATACATCAAACTTTCTCTTAATTGAAAATACCATAACTTTCTTGAAATAATCGTCTATTATTGTAAATAAATATTTATATCCCCATAGCTCAATACTGGCATTGACCCACATAAGTCCATGTGCAGCAACTCCAATGGTCATTTTGATCTGACGGCCCCCGTCTTTTTATAAGTGAAACTCGCCTGGGTTTGGATAATTTGCACGGAATACAATGAGACTTATCTTTTAAACACTACTATCCCTCTCACACTATTATTATTGCTAGTTTTTACAAGGTATTCATTATTCATTATTAATATGACAACATCGTTTACGTCAAGTTTTTATTGATTCGCTCTTTGTTTTGCTGATTATATTACTAACAGAAAATTTCGCTCTTTAGACTTTGGGGTAACATATGCGTCGGTTTAAAGTAATATAAATTATCACAGCGTTCAGCCGAGAATAACTTTTTCTAATCTTTATTATAAAAGTGAATTTTACCCTTAGAACCCACGAACCCCTTTACCCACGAAGTGCGTACCTTCCTTTTACAAACTAGAACCAGACATTAAATTTCTCCTCAAATTGAGATTATATAAAGCGTCAGACAAAGTTATTTCATTAAAATAATTTTTAGTTTTAACTAAAAACTATATACAGGGTGTCCAGCTTTAAAGTGACCCAACAGCTAAGTCCCGAACCGTTCAGTTTAGACATGCACTTCCAATTTGAAAAATGTTTTAAAAAAGGTAAAGAATGTTTTTGCGTGATTTTCGAACCAAAAAACCCATTTAAAAAAAATTCCAAAAATTAAATTTTTATACGGTTCCCAGGTCTTATCACTTATATTTAGGAAAAGATGCAGTACGCAAAAGAAAAGTAAACACAAAAAGTTTCATTTTATTACGATAAAAACTGGCCGAGTTATGGAACTTTGAAAATCACACATTTCATGCATTTTCTAAGTGATTTTCAAGAAGCTTGTAAAGGGCCGTCTCCAACGTGAAATTAATTGGAACTTTGCCAGGAAACTTTCACTCTTGCACGTCACTCTTATGTAAATCGTTTTTAAATTTAAAGTTAATATTACAATAATTGAGTGCTTAAGAAATAAAATTTATTATGTGTACTTGTAAAACATAGACAAAATAAAATATTTTGCAGTAAGAAAACATTTCAAAAGCAGTTGCAAAAAATAGGTTTATTTGCTGCGGCTTCAGACTGATTTGCTGCGGTACTGATCATGGCGAACATTAAAAATCTGTTGTGTAGTCGTTTGCAATTGCATACAGTCGTATTCTAATATTACGAATTCTAGTACGGGAGAAGGAGATGTATACAAATGAAGAATACTGCGAAATGGTACTGTTGTATGGGTAGTGTAATCGAAATAAGAGAGAGGCGGCAAGACTTTATGCCATTAAATTTCCCAGTCGAAGACATCTATTTTATTGTACAATTGACAGTGCTGTTCAATGCATGTATAAAACTGGGAGTTGTCATAGACGTATTCCCTTATCTCGTGCCACACCTTCAGCGGATACCCGCTGGGGATGTTTTAGGATATGCCCTGGCTCATCCTGAAAGTAGTGTCCGGGAGCAAGGCTTGTTCCTACTCAAAATCGACAGTGTGAAACATATTACATATGTACGGTGCATATCCTTATCGTCCAGTCCTGGCGCAGGAACTAATGCCCGGAAACCAGGTGCGTCGTTTTGATTTTTGCAACTTCTTGTTAAACACACTGGATGAAAATCCACATTTTTTAATGAACTTTTGTGGTCGGATGAATGCCAATTCTCGAGGGAAGGCACTATTAATACACAGAATAGGCATTATTGGTCCCTCTAAAACCCACATCCAATACGACCGAATCGCCACCAAGTGCGTTGGTCGATGAATGTGTGGTGCGGAATATGGAACAGCACCTTAATTGGCCCAATATATTTCGATGGACCTTTAACATCAGAATCATACACGGAAATTTTATCTGGACCGTTAGCCAATTTTTTAGAAGATGAAGTTTCCTTACGGGATTTGTCACGCATGTGGTAGCAGCATGATGGTGCCCCCGCACACAAATCTGCTCAACCATGTACATTTTTGGCGCAGACATTTGACACTCGAATAATCGGCTACGGATGTGAAGAGGTCGTAGAAGCTACAGGCGTAGTTTCTGACGCGGGTTTGGTACTGCATTTCTGCGGAAGGCAGTCATTTTGAACATTATTTTAATTTGGTCATTCTGATATAATAAAGCCCATGATTCACATGACTGGAGCATCACTCCACATTATGCTATAATTTGAACGGCAAATCATGTATTCTTTTGCTGCTATTTGTTTAAACAAGCTATTTAAATGTTTTCGGTACAAGTTCTATTTCTTTAATTTAACTTTTATTGTTTGTCATATAGCAATACAAATTATCAATCTATGATGCTTACTACGATGTTTTAATATTACTATGATGTTTTTCTTTTGATCTTTCTATAGATAGTGAATTACTGTTCTCTAAACTCAATTTGTAAACGACCCCCTTTTCTGAGCAATTCAGATGATTCAACTTTATGTAGGCATAACTCGGTCAGTTTTTATCGTAATAAAATGAAACTTTTTGTGCTTACTTTGTTTTTGTGTACTGCATCTTTTCCTAAATATAACTGATAGGACCCTGGGACCGTATAAAAATTTAATTTTTGTAATTTTTTGTAAATGGGGTTTTTGGTTCGAAAAGCACATAAAAACATTCTTTACCTTTTTTTAAAACATTTTTCAAATTGGAAGTGCATGTCTAAACCGAACGGTTCGGGAATTAGCTATTGGGTCACTTTAAGGCTGGACACCCTGTATATTGTTCCAATCCCTTCTACCGGACAATCTTTGTTGTCTATAGCTAACAACATTTGCATATTCGTAACTGACCCAATATCTAAAAATAAGCTTTTATCATTGCAAAAATGAGTCGTTGCAGCGGAGTATCTATTACCCGAACCCCTTTATCAGAGATTTCCTCAGATAAGTTAGAACTAATTTTTAACTGAGAATTTAGTTCTATTCCTCATTATAAACTATAGTTTTATTCTAAACTCCGAATAAAGATTTTCGTTAGGGGACTTTTGACGAGTGTTCTTATCCTTACAATTTACCTTAAGATGACCATACTTTTTGCATAGAAAACAAGGGTCTATTTTCTTAACAGTCCTTTTTGTAACATATTTATGTTTGACAAATACCTTACCGTCATCTTTCTGTGGTACCATTTATTACCACTCTCATCTCTAGAATCTGCATCCACACAGTCAGGAACTGCACTTGATTTCGTAGAGGTTGAAGCATTGCTAAGGAAAACAGTCTGTAGATCTTGTTTCTCGAGATTATGTTTCAAAAGCAAAGTTGTAATCAGTTAGTCTCAAGTATGAGTTCCGCGTCTATCTTGCTGGCAGTAAATTCCTCGTCTTTCCATCTGTGAATCTATTGAACTGTTGACTGGAATTCTTGAGGAAGATACCTGATCATTTGGAATCCTAGGTATAGGGTCATCCACTTTATGACCTGCTACTTGTAGCCTAGATGCTGCCGTCCTTACCCGACATAGGAAGATGCCAACATCCTCTCCTGGTTGATACTTGTTGCCGAAAAATTCGTCTAGGAGCTGGATTACCTATTCCCTTGTCAACGGTTCGAAATGATCTTTTAATATCTTCTATACTTCTGCACCATCAGTTATATCAGCAATAAGACTTTTGAGATCAAGACTGACAGGTGAGAGTAAAAAATCCATATTTTCTTAGTTGGAAGTCATGTTTTTCCTTGTAGGTTGTCCCTCCCCCCCAGCCGTATCCACTGGTTCAGTCTTTATGATAAATTGCCAACATCCATAATGCATAAGTAGGACTTGCATGCCACGCTTCCAAGTGTACCAGTTATTTGGAGTCAGAACTGGAATTGTAATTTCCATGTCTTCCGAACCTTAAATAATATTCTAACAATCAACTTAGACTGGATTAAGAGGCTAGAACTGGCTTACTGCATTGGAAGTACTGCGTGACGTTAGAGAATTGCATAGCTTGCCTTTTTAAACAGCGTTGTCTGGTCCCACAACCCAGATGTTCTCTCTACAAGAGAATTCATAGAAGTGGCAGGTTTAATGACGAGATAAGGTTTTCAATAGTAGTTTATTCAGGATTGAAAAACATTCACTATCTTTCGTAGTAAACTTAAAATATATACTTCAGAAAAGCATTTAAAAAAAGAAATCATTCGGACCCGATTTCGTGGATACGCGTGTCACTGGAACACAAACTCATCTATAACTTTTCGCCATCTGCAGTTGTGTAATCATTTGCATTTAAGGTGTTGCCAACTGCAGATGACTAAACGTTCACGGATCGGATTCAAACCGGATTCGAAACTCGAATTCGAGATCACAGCACGGAAATTGGAAAAACATATAGACTAGTTTTTATAAACTATCTAACAAACATTTGTATAAGGTGTCCCTATACCGGCGCAGTTTCAAAAGATTAAGAACTTCAAATGGAAGAGGCAGTAAAACTGGTTGGTGAAGACATCAAGAGAGCTGATATCGCTCATTCAAGGACATATGACTCTAAAGGCAGAGACTAGTTTGTTCCTACAAATCCAACTGCTTTTTTTCATTGAGAACAGGCGTACTGTTCTTGATTTTTCTACATTTATTTAATGTTCGATGACATGGTGATAAAAAAATTTTCAAACTGCTCACGCATTCTGCGGGAGTCCTTTCCATTGTTAAACTTGACTACAAAAAGCCCCGATGGAATTTTTTTCCTTGAGCTCATCACATACATAATATCCTTTTCGATTTTCCTTTCATCCATCTTAGTTCTATAGGAGAAATCCTCCTGCACATTTATAATACATTTAATAGCTTCTCTTAAAAACTCTGAGAAAAGGACTATGCTTAAATAGGTTATAACTAATAAAGTAGCATTGTCTTAATTTAATATAAAAAGTGATCGATTTCGGCACCCAAGCTAAGCAGTTGAACACATTATGATAGCGTTTCTCAAACTGTGGAGCGGGATGGTCTTAAGTGCGGGGTGAAGAGTAGAAAATAGAAAACTTTCTTAAAAAATGATTCATTTAATGAAAGGAAGTAAAACAAAAAATTGGGACATAATCAAAAATGAAATACATGTTAACCCTTTAAGGCACGATACTTGTACGTTTTTGCTTCTGGTTTTGCTGTATGTAAGAAACGATTGAGTGGCTTTGTACAGAAAAAAATGTAAAGCTTTCAACTCACGGAACACCTAGAACTAAGAAGGTGTTTGCGTGGAACCCCTAGAACATAAAAGCAGTTTTGTGGAACCCCTAGAGCTTGAAAGTAGTTTCGTGGAGCCCCTAGAACTTCAAAGCAGTTTCGTGGAACCCTATTCCACGAATACACTTCGAAGGACACACCTTAAAATATTATTTAAAGTAGATCAATAAGTACAATTCAATAGAACATAGAGAATTTATTATTAAAAAAATTTAATCTACTTTTAATATTTCCTCATTAATAATATTAATATGTGATGCAAGCGTCACTAACCCCTGCATTATGTTTAGTAACTGGGATATGTGCTTGCATTTCTTCACACCAACTGTTCAATTATCGCATTCTGAGCTCAATTTGTTTTTGTCACACTGAGAAATATTTTTCACTTCTACACATTGTTGTGAATGGCATTCAAATGTTTAGAGCTGTGTGAGAAATGCTGCGTATTTTGGATGCTGTTGCTTAAATTTAAATTTTAACATCGATAAGTTGCTCCCTCTCTTTTCAAAGAGAGGTGTTCAAAAAGAGGCGTATTTTCTATTTAGTTTTGCAAGACAAACAAATAAAAACTATCGCGTTTAAAGGGTCACATACCTTTTAAAAAGTCGAAAATAGTTGAAAATGGTAAGCCATTTAAAGCTCGATATTTTTTTATTATTGTTTCCTGGTATGGAAATTTTGGAGGAATAAACAAATAGATAGTACTTTACTTAAAACATATCCAAAAAACACATTTTTAATTGGATAATTACAAAAAGAAATTTTGGCTTTCTTTTCGCAAGTGATATGCATTGCGCGTAGCTTTATGAAAAAAGTTACCAATATTTTGTGATGATATTTTTGCTCAGTGTTGTGGAAATTGTGTTATCTTTAAAATGACGAAGCATGAAACACTGATTTAAATTTTTTAGTTAACTAAAACAATTTAAAATTTAATTATAAAATTTTTAAAAGAAATTTTGCTATTTTTTATTTGTAATTAAAAATTTTTTCATTAAAAATTCTAACTGGTGCGTCATTTTAAGTACAGATAGGGTCAGAATCTCCAGTAAAAATTTTACCATTTTCCATGGAACGGTTTTGAAAATATCATGCGCGTAATGAGAAAAAATGGCGTTCTGAGAAAATTGACATCAAACATAAAATTCACCGTTACTCAAACAATAACTAAATTTAAATTAAAACTAATGTCAAGTTTTTTAGTCAATAAATTATTAAAATTATTATAACTAAAAACATATATTTTACTAATGCAGTACAAACATCGAAACGATATCAAAAGCTACGATATAATCAAAATACAACAAAGTGTGTGATTCATTTCTTCAAAATAAAGTTAAAATTTTATAAATATTACTTAAAAAACAATCAATATCTTAATTAACAACTACTTATTATAAATATTAAATAATTTGTGATATGAATGCAGTGTATTACCACGATTCTGAAATGTTAAATTCACCACATGCATACGATGTTCCCTCTTTTTCAGTTAATTTTTTACAAGTAGCTTTAAATTGCTTTCTCTTAGCCTGTCGCACATCTTATGTGCTGAGATTAAAATTTCGCTCCGCAGTCTGAATTATTTTTATATCCACAAGTGTAACAAATTTATTTGCAAAATCACCAACAATCACACCAAGCAAGTGCATAATTTTTAGTCTGCCTTCATTGCCATCATTGAAAATGACAATTGCCTCATTTGTAGAAATATCAACAACCTTTCTACCACAACCTAAAGTTCTTGGCCATAATTTCCATATTAATGAGTTAATGGATTCATTAGTATTTTGGGTTTTACCACCTAGATATTTTTGTAGGAGTTTAGGTTGTGACAGATCATTGAATACAGGTTTTATGGCATCCATTACTGCCACTGGCAATTTGTTATTGTGTCTAAAAGTTTCTACACTGCCCTCTAATACTTGATTTTGATATTTACACCAAGAATTAGGACCTACATGACACAAACTGGGAGATGTTTCTTCGTCACTTGAACGCAGATGGAAATATACAGCCCAAACAGCTTTTCGCATATCCGACAGGCATGTTTTATTTTGTCGGATTGCATTTCCATAGTATGTTGTGATTAAGTCGATCATTCTGTCGGTCAACCTTCCCTTTCCACCAATCGACTTCCCATCACTGAGTTTGGAGCCCCATTTGTTTTAATTTTCGCGTAAACGAGTTCCCATTCTTTTTTGAACATGTCCAACACTTTTAATTTTTGAAACTGAGTCTTCTCCATACGGATTGGATGCAGTAATAGATGAGAATGTTTTGGAATCACCCTCCCCGAATCAAGATGTATATCTCACACAACGATGACTTACTGAGCTCTGAAACATACGAACTATTCCTACAGTCTCTCCCTCATTCCAGCTTCAAACATTCTTTGACGTGAAGAATTTTCCACTTTTTGTAAGTGGGTGACCCTTTTTTTTCGTTTCCAGGAATCACATCTCTTACAGTAAGTCTCTTACGCATCAGTTACCTTTCCTGTTCTTCCCTCTATGACAGCACGCATCAACACGAGAAGAATAGCCACGGGTTTTCCACGTTCCATCTCCACTTTTTACTACACTGGTGTGCAAAACTTAAGCAACAATGTAAAAATTTAGCAGATAGCCATGAAATTGCAGAAAAGGAGGTCTGGAGATCAGTAGAGGGAACACGTAAGTCAGTAGAAACGTCATGCGTATGCAAATATCAGGAACAAAACGTCAGAAGCGA
>BMAV01016387.1:168713-208012 GCA_019973955.1 Trichonephila inaurata madagascariensis
TTTGTTTGATTCCATACCGTATGCGTTGTATTCCTTTTTCAGCGCCGATGCTTTCGTCATCCTTTACGTACATTACGTCGTACCTTTACGTCTCCCTAATTTCAGAATTTCATGTCTCTCAGATGATTTTTCGTGAAGTTATGGCAATAAACCCACCTGTTGCTTAAGTTTTGCACACCAGTGTATATCAGGAGAATTTGTCAAGGTTACTTCTTTCAAAGCTGCACTTTGCATTGGAGCTTCTCTGCAACTTCTTTACTACACAATTGTAGTTTGTTTATGATATTATTATATGATTTTTCAGCAACTGGAGGAGGAAAGTCCATGACATCACAGAAAGTTGTCATTGCTGCATGACCCTGTACAATTGTGCTCATTGCATACACAAAACGTCCGTTTATTTCGGGAATATTTTTTCTTTTAACCAGCATCATTTTTGAATTTCTAAGCGATCATATGTCTTTACAGTTCTTGCATTCAATCCAAAAAAAAAAAAAAAAAACACTAGACAAACCTCTAACACATTTTTCTGCAAGTTTAATATCTCCACCACACTTTTTGCAAGAAGCAAAGTTTTGAATGTTTATCAACATAATAATTTTATCACACTCTATAGCGTTCAAAACCATCCTCATTTTTAATAAAAGATGAATCAATATCTTGCAACTGAATTTTTTTTTCAGATACACTGTTGTTTAGTGATTCACGCACAGCTTTGCACCTTGTGTGCATATTTCCAGTAAACTTCCTGTTCTTAGGACGTTTATCTGATGGTCTTTTGGCAGATTCAGTCCAATTCTCATTCAAAAGTTTATAAAAAATAAATATTTTTTACTAAAACTTATTTTTGAATAGGATACAGTGTGAAAATCAGAAACGAGCGAGTATAGAATCACGAGTCACTTTATCAAAAGTAGAAGTTTTATAAAGTTAGTAGAAGTTGTAGTTAATATTCTGAACAATAATGATATTTGAGGCTTAGATTCAAGCATTTGATAATAATTAGAATGAAAATATTAGAAACAGAGAAACGCAGCTGTGACATGAATGTCACCTTGTAGCCAAAATGTAAACAACATTTAAATCACCTTTTTTGCTCTTTTTATTTTCTTAATAACTTCCGTTCTATTGGGAATATCTTCATGCGGTTTCTTTTAAAACACTCAGAAAGGTTTGCTCTATAAAATAAAATAATAATAAAATCGATTTTCCGGAAATTTTAAAAGGTATGTGACACACGTTTTAACCCATGTTCATAAACAATAAAATATTTCCAATCTAGTAGGAAAGATTAAATGTTTTAAAATTCTTTTATTACATAAAAAAAAGTTTAGAAAGAATTGTGCAAAATAAAGCTATCATGTATAAATAAATATTCAGTTTCTTAATGACAGGGATGAGTTTTAAGTTCTTGTAGTTCTGCCAACTTCATAGAGAACGTGAATCCATTTTGTGTACACATTTTTATATTTTATTTTATTTATCCAACGCCCATGCTTGGTTTCTTGACCATTTGACCCCAGTACCAACTGACAATGTTGTCAGTCGGGTATTCATCGAGTCCAGTGCATTGGAGCAGGTGGTCACCATTCATTCTGGTATAGCCGCAGAGTGGGCAGGCCTCGTCAGCAGCCAGGCCAAGCCAGTGGAGGTATACTCCCAAAAAGTCATGTCCGGTGGTTAGGCGAAAGCGAGTAACAGCCTCGGCTCTTTCCAGGTGGCTCGGGATTGGACCACAGTTGCCAGAGTTTCCCATGGCTTTCTAAGGCTCTTGGTTTTTTGGGTCATGGCAGTATATTTGTCAATGGATGCGGAAATAATGCTCTTTGCTCTGCTGAGAGTCAAGGGGACTTCCGGTTGAGATGACTCGGCTCCCCGCTTGGCTTTTTGATCGGCTCTCTCATTGTCGGGGATCCCAACATGAATTGAGACCCACTGTAAGGCCATAGTAAGCCATACTGTAAGCCATATGAGATGAACTCCGCAATTTTAGTTCAACACTGAATTGTGTTAAGGCAGTCAACCTAAAATTGCAGATTTAGACAACTTTTGCAGGAGCTATATACACATACACATTTAATAGTTTCTTTTCGATTTTTTTTATTGTGAATCGTGGAACTCTTAGGTATGCCTCGTAGAACCCCAGGGTTTCTTGGAGCACAGTTCGAAGACCACTGGCGTCATTTTTTATCATGGACGGTGGGTGGAGTCCATGTTTTACTTTCAGCTCGCAAATCTAGCTTTGTTTACAAATACAACGAAAACACGTGTCGTAAAAAGGTAATTATCAATATATTGCTAATTGCTTGGTTACAAATTTTTTGTATTAATGTTTAAATAATTGTAAAATAGTAAAAATAATAATTATACTCTAGTAATGTTTCTCGTAGAATAATAGTAATGTTACTCGCACGATTGTGTGCGTGGTGGGCGTTACTTGACTCACTGCAGCTATAAAGGTAAATACTTGCTGTGTGTGAGTTTTCTTTTCTGTTTCAATAATTTTGATGGAAGCCTACATAAAAACAAGCCATATAAAAAAAATAAGTCACAATTACTACTTAGATCAACAAAGAACATTTTTATTTTAGCTACTTTTTATTAAATAGTTACAATTAATATAAATATGTATATACATATGACAGAATCACAACATTAAGTGGTAATTAATTTTTGTTAATTATCATTAAAGTATCGTATTGCCATCCAAAACAAATGTGTATATAAAATTTCAGTTCAAATGAATGCTTTAAAACGTGAGAAAAAAAATCTTTTAAAGTTTTGACACAAGTTGCCAAAATGGTCGCTAAGTCGCAAAAAATAATGCCAACGTGGCTGTATTTGTAATTCTTTAAATAATTAGTTTTAATCAATTAATTTTTATTAATTATAATTAAATACTGTATTGTCATCCAAAATAATCATGTATATAAAACTTCATCTCAATTGAGAGCTTTAAAATGTATTTTATTAACGATTGAAAATTCGTTATAAAGAGAGTGTGTGCTAATAGTAGGAATAGAATGAAATATATACAGTTATATTATTAATACCAAATTTTCTTGGGGTAGTCTCTGTTTCTCTTACTTTCGCTCTGTTTTGCAATTAATTTTCTTTTTCAAAAGTTTGTTGAGGGGTATGGCCACATCTATATTGCTTCTTCCTCTCCCCTTAAAATTGGAATTTTCCGGTGGGAGTTGGTACGGTATCTTTTTAATTTTCTTTTGAATAATAAACTTTTCTAAAACGTTTTATTATTTTCCATTGAATACTTTTAACCAAAATTGTTCAGGTCTCTAAAAGGAAACACAGAAGAAATTTTGCAGTTGATGAATAGATCAGATTCTGATCTTTTGGAACATGCGGGCAACTGGAAGGAGAATTCAAGTTCAGATGAGAGAGAGGGAAAAATATTTGCAATGGAATATTTGGATGATCCTTTAACATCAAAATTTCTTGAACCCATTTATTTCATTGTTAAAGATGAAGCCAATCCTTGGTTTTTGTACGAACAAGATGTAATATCAAATGAAAATCTTCCGAAAACTCCAAATGGATCTCTTAAAATTTAAATTAGAGATAGCGGAATCACACACTCACATTAGCAGCATCTACACCTACTAACAAAAGTATTTTAACTGATGATGAGGATGACAGTGTTATAATGCCTCCCGCAATAAGATTATAGTATTATAATCCAGGATAAAAGGCATCCCATGTACAACCATTTTCGATGTGTTGAT
Organism: Trichonephila inaurata madagascariensis; assembly: GCA_019973955.1. Classification (NCBI taxonomy): domain Eukaryota; kingdom Metazoa; phylum Arthropoda; class Arachnida; order Araneae; family Nephilidae; genus Trichonephila; species Trichonephila inaurata. Next base: position 172,457 of record BMAV01016387.1, read on the forward strand.
GACATTTCGCAAGCGCAGATTTGAAAACTACGAGGAAAGTTCGATAACATGTTGTGAAAAATACAGTGTTTATTTATACATATCAAAAGCAAAAAATGATGCTTTAAAGATTTTCATTGTAAATTAATAATGAGTTAACAAAAAAGAATTAATTATACATCAATAATTTCCTTATTTATAACAATTTCAAAAGAATTAAGTTTGTTTCTTCTATCAACTTAGAGCCAAACAATGTAGAACTCGTGAAATTTCACACAGGTGATGGTTTAACAGAAAACGCACAATCCGCAAGATCGTGCGGGGACCGTCTGCGCTTTAGGGTGGGAGCGGGAATTTTTTTACTACTTTGCCGAGTGTGTCATTTGGGTCTATATACACTCATACACAAATGGACACTCATGGACAAAAAAATTAGCGCACCAAGAAATAATTGCGGAATCGTAAAGAAACTTGGCATGAAGGTACATGCTGATGAGATATGCAAATGATTAAAAATGCAGCGTGATTGCGCATTACCTATAGCCGGTAGAGGGCGTTTAGCATCGTTCTTAGTGGAGTATAAAACAGGTAACCAAAGCTTGTTTGAGTGTGCTGAATCGTTTACAGCTGAGGTAGGCATGCCTTTTCGAAGACAATATAAGCAATTTGAGAGGGGCAGAATCATCGGCATGATGAAAGCTGGGTGGTCAGCTAAGCGAGTAGCTCGTCAATGAGGCCGCTCTCATTGTGTTGTGAGGAGGTGTTGGAACCAGTGGAGCCGAGAGGTGTCATTTACACGAAGACCAGGCTCAGGACGTCCTCGACAGACCAGTCGTGGAGAATACTGCCACATTGTAAGAAATGCACGCATACAGCCAACTGCTTCATCGACCGCCATACAGGCACAGGTAGTACCTTCACTAAAGGGACCCAGTGTCTTCTGGAACTATACGGCGCCTGGCTAAAGGACATTTGGGATCACGGCACCTATTACGTGTGCTGCCCTTGACATCCACCCATCGTCGTCTCCATTTGGAGTGGTGTCAAGCATGAGGAAACTGGACTGCAGCCGAATGGAACCAGGTCGTATTTAGCGATGAATCCAGATTCAATCTCAGCAGTGATGACAATCGTATTCGTGTATGGAGACCCCGTGATGAACGCCTCAATCCTGCCTTTGCTTTACAGCGACACACCTCTCCCACAGCTGTTGTGATGGTATGGGGTGCCATTGCCTACAATACACGGTCACCCTTAGTATTGATCCGTGGCACCATGACAGCCCATTAGTACGTCCATGACATCCTGCAACCACATGTGTTGCCACTCATGCAACGGTTCCCAGGAGCCATTTTTTAACAATACAATGCTCGGCCTCACATTGCAAGAATGTCACAAAACTGTCTCCACACTGTTACTACCCTTCCTTGACCTGCCCGATCCCCAGATTTATCTCCATTCTAGCATATCTGGGATCATTTATAAAGGCGAGTTGGGCATCCCACGAGTTTGAATGAACTAGTGTTTTTCTTGTTGTTCTTTTGTGAAATTACTTCCACTCAGGTATCTCTGGACAGCACATTTATTTACATACAAATACGAAAGTAGCGATCACGGTTACTGCACACAGCAAGTCTAACCCAAAAGCACACACAGCGACCCGGTCAGCTAGTGAACCCCGTAGAAGGAATGCGTGGGAGTGAAGCGACAAAAACCACGAGTGGGCGGGTCACACAGTTATCCATCCGCCAGAAAAAATAGTTCACTCGCTTCACCCCAGCATACCCCTCCTGCAAGTGATACATTTTTTTTTTCAAGTCTCTGATTTTTAATGGGTGGCACTTGAGAACTAAACACAATTCTTGTTCAATTTTCGATTTCTTTCGGATTGTCTGAGCATGGATCATAATTACAGTTTTCACAATTTTTCTTTTGTTTTTAATCCCTCTGAGTAAGAGACTCGTTTTTCTGAGCATCGACTTGAAACACTACGTTGAACTTTGCCACGTTTTCGGATTTTCTTTTTTGCCTTTAATATGGAAATACTGGTAAAGATTCGACTATCACCACATCTTCTCCACCTTTGATCTTTAAAAATTTCAAATATTTTCATCAATAATATTATTGATTTTAATCTTGGCCTCCATTTAAAGAATATTTATCTTGTGCATTCAGTGCCTCCTCACTTGCAGATCTCTTCTTTACTTTTCTTGCCACAGGAGGTGAGAGAGAATCAACAGAGCTCCTTCTTTTAAAAATACGAGGAGAAAGAGTTTCTTTTCTGACATAAGGTTCCTGACCGGCAGATGAAGAGATACGACGCGCACATAGATACATGATTGTAATCATAATAATAGCTTCAATTATCATGAGACATACATGAGTTTCAATCATTCTCAATTGCTACAGGTCCATTATTTATATCAAAATTAGACAATACTCCATTTTCTGTATTTTGATTCATTTTGCTTCTTTTGGGAGAGACTTCAAAAAACGAATCAATATCCCATGTTTCATTTTCAATCTCACCTAAATAATTACTACCTTTTAAAGATTCATTGAACTTAACTGAGCTCTCCTCAATTACTTTTGATTTTTAATATCATAAATTCGCGATATCCCCTCCTTTCTCTAGCATATCCTAGCATAATTCCACGTCTTCTTGGAACTTCAAATTTATTTCTCAATACTTTTTCGGAGCGTGAAAATAGGCCACACAGCCGAATTTTTTGAGATAATTTAATTTCGGATTATTACCTGTCCACACACAAATTTCTAATGGGATTTTTCTTTCCCTTTTCGTGGTGTAATATTAGATACTTGAGTACTACAATTAATAGCTTCAGCCCAAAATTTTAAAGGAAGCTTACTTTCATATAATAAAGATCTAGCTCTTTTTAATCCTTTTATCAGTTAAATTTTCATATTTGGTTTTAAATTGGGAAAATATATCAAACACTTCATATTTATTTTTTAAAAAATAAGTAAAGTACATGCCAAAAAAAAATCATCTACGATTAATTTTTGAAAACCAGGAGGAGGTAACACATACACAGTCTCCTCTAAATCATCATATAAGTAAGCAGTTTTTACATCAAAGAAATTAACATTTAATTTTAATTTAGCTGCAAGTGCAATTAACAATCGAAAAGATTCAATATTTACAACTGGGGAACAAGACTGAATAATCTATGTTTTTAATTTGATTAAAACCAGATGCTACAAGCCTTGCTTTGTATTTTATATTTTTCCCAGCATCATCTTGTTTTAAACTATATACCCATTTAGTTTTTATTAATTTTGATTTCGAAGGTTTCTGTACGATTTCCCAAACTTTATGTTTATCTAACGAATCTAATTCATTCTCCATTTCCAATTTCCAATTTTGCCAATTAGCACTATTTTTTGCCTCAAAATAAGAGTTTGGTACATTATTCGTTAAGTGAACTGACATCTGCTTAGATTTTAGCCTCTCCGATCTTCTAACAGGGATTTGATTTTGTACATCATTCAATTCAAGTACCGGGAGTTGGGTTCTGCCTGTCTGAGGAGACGACGTGGTCTGAAGGGGAATTGAGTTATCACTGGGTATCGGTTTCGTGGCATTGATCAGAGGAATTTTATCTGAAGAACTCGCAGCAACAGAGTGATTAGCATTCATAAGCAATTTTTTCACAGGAGAATCATTTTCAAGAGGAACTATAAGAATATGAGGAGGAGGACTTTTTGTTGGTATAACTGAAGAATCATCTTGAGGAGATGCCTTATTGCTGTGTACTGATGATTCATGTGTAAAAACAAGAGGATGTTCTTTAAACCAGTCACAGAGACCTTGAAAAATTATTGGCCCAAAAGTGGCTTGGAAGAATCGGCAATGCGGCTGAGCTGAAGAATAATAACGTATGCGTTTCGAAATGCATTGATCCCAACGGTGCAAAAGACGAAAAAGGGATTTATGCATGGAGTTTGGAGAGACAGAAAAATTATGCAATGTCTTTCTTTTTTTAGTGATCAGTGGAATGTCTTCACATTTTTCTAAGGAATTATCAAAGCTTAGTTTCAGATGCATTCTGTTGATCTGGAATGGTTTCATTATTCTGGCCATATTGTAATGGCTGGTGTCCAAGTGCTTGTGCTGCTTTTTTCATTATATTCATCACAGCATCAGTGACACTACCAAATATATTTGTTGATTTCTTTTCCTCCAAAGAAATATCTAATCTATCGAGATCATCTTCAGATATATCAGGATGACTAGCTAATGTTTCCATTTCTTCATATTCATCAACCATGGATGTTCCAAATATTCGTACAACACTGAGGGGAGAGTAACGTTCTTTTCCATAGTAACTTAACAATTCAATCTTAATAAATTTCCCAAAACCTTCCTGTTTCAATTTAAAATTCTGAAGGACTCTCTGCTCTGCAGGGGTAAAAGCACCCACAAAAGGACCCAATCTCGGGTAGGAAAATTGACGTGCTCAGAAGCTTTTAAGTTTTTAACATCATTACTGGTAACCACGCTCTGCTAACACTTGTTGTTCTTTTGTGAAATTACTTCCACTCAGGTATCTCTGGACAGCACATTTATTTACGTACAAATACGAAAATAACGATCACGGTTACTGCACACAGCAAGTCTGACCCAAAAGCACACAACGACCGGTCAGCTAGTGAACCCCGTAGAAGGAATGCGTGGGTGAGTGAGTGAGTGAATGTGAATTTTAATGGCGCAAGGGCCAACTTCGGCCAAGCTGCGCCAAAAGGAATGCGTGGGAGTGAAGCAGGAAAAACCACGCGTCTGCGGGTCACACAGTTATCCTTCCACCAGAAAAAATAGTTCACTCGCTTCACCCCAACAACTAGAGGTAAGGTTACAGCAAATATGGAACGAAATGTCTCAAGACCTCATACAGAACTTGTATGTTTCAATGCCCGATCGTATCGCATCGTGCATTCACTCTAGAGGGGGTTCAGCAGGGTATTAAGTCCTCCGTTCTTTTGCCTCTTTCTCTGAAATAAATTATTCTTTTTTCTTTGATTTTCTAATCATTTATATCAAAATAATCATTACGTATGTAAAATTTCGTTTCATTTCGACGACTCCTTCTTGATGCATTAATTTTTTTGTCCATGAGTGTAGTATTAACAACTAGTAGAATTCAATATTTAAAGATAAAAATATTTCGGGTGTTAAAGGGTTATATACGTATCAGAGACTTGACAATGTACAATTATTATTGACTCTCATGGGCTTATCTTACGGAGCAAAATTTTTTCAAAGGAAGGCGGCTGCACAGACGTCCGATAGGTTTCCCAGACGGTTGCACAGAAGTTCACGTGAATGTCAGTTGGGATAGATAGAAGATAGAGAGCAACAGAGACTAGAATATGACGTTTATACTTATTTATAGAAATGAATGATTGAGGAAATAACTACTTAATTTAATTAAAATTTATCCCAACTTAAACGTTAGAATAGAAAAGTAACATAATACCTATTCTGTTACTTAATGTGGTAACTTACTTAAAATATCTATTACTTAAAAGAAACACATAGAAAATTTTGATAATTTCTAAAGCTTAAAATTAGGATCGTATTGTAGTTTTAGCGTTAAAGTACTTTTTATTACTACATTCGATACGTAGCGAATTTGAAAGTTTGAGAAGCAGTGTATTATGATGATACAATAGTTCAAGTTATTTTCAATGAGTGGAACAGAATGAATCAATAACTTTTTATGGGAATGGATGAATTGATTGAAACAAAACACAGTATATATTTTCACTTGTACGATTCTTTTTCAAATGCAATCCACAATTATTGCTATAATCGGAATTCCTTGGTGCTGAATATGTTCATTTAAATCACTGTTCTGCATTTTTCTACGTGTTCTAGTAGATTTATGTTTTTAACAGTCAATTTTGAAAAATATTTTTCTATAGGATTCTACAGAATATTTTTCAACTTAAACATGACAAATAAATTCAGTACGGAATGAATTTCATGTCTATCTATGGCAACCTTAATGGTGCCAAGTTTGAAACTGAGAAGAGTTCTTTATAACATATCTGTCCTTCTAAGATCAGTTGAAATCGGTGACGCTATTAAAGTTGCGGAAAAGAAATCGAAAAACGACGAGAAGAAGAATTAAAACTGAATAACCCAACTGGAAAAAGTTATAATAATTACAGTTTGCGCTTAAGCTATTGGTTTCATTTTCGAAAGTTTTTTTATTCGTTTGTATCCCTATCATTATCTAAGATACTATTCGAATTCTATTACAAATAAATTGTTGAAAAAAAAAGATTTGCTCAAGGGAAAGAAAACGAAACTCCTTTAGTTTAATGAAGGGAAAACGCGTTCATATCTGTCATACAAGTCTATGTTAACAAGGAAATCGCTAATTCCATCTTTATTTCCGCAAATATGAAAGGAGAAATCAATGCAGACTCTGCAAAAACTTTTTCATCTCGTTCAAATATTATTGTCCCAAAAGAAATGATTTCTCAAGAAGCTGAACGGAAAGTTTGTTGCGGCATTGATTTTTGTGGCTGCCAAATCGCTTACCTTCAATAAGTTTTTTCGCTCCTAGATGATTGGAAAGAGATTTCGTCTTTTTTTCTTAAGGAATAGTTTGAGAACCGTCACACATGATCATTTACTTGATTTGTTGAAAGGATTCTTTATACAAACAGGCCCTTTTCAAAAGAAAACTAAATTTATGCCATCGTGCCTAAGAGGAAGAATATTCATTCGAATCTCTCTCTCATTTTCCGACCATCAGTGGAGTTATCAGAATAAAATTTTAGTAAATTAGTTGAATATTAAGGAAATTATCTTGAAAAATATTATAAATTATTTTGGATGATAAAATTATAAATAAACTCTCAAGCAGCATCATAAAGATTATAAAAAACATGACAGATATTTCAAAATTGAAACAGTGACACCTGGAGAACGTTCTTAAGTACAGGCAGTTGAGATATAGCTGTTGAACTCTAAATATCTATATGACACTATGTCCCCGATAAATAACTTTTGTCTTCTACATATTGTGTTTTACGTCAATGTCCTAAGTGTTTTTTCTTAGTACATCTAAATGTAAAATGTCTTAACTGCTTCTTCTTTGTGCATCTATAAATGCCCTATTAAAATCTTTTAAAAACATCCTTCTCACAAAATTGGTTCCCAAGAGTGAGCCAGCAATTTTAATGTTTTGACAACTACTTTTCGAACGGATTTCTTTTTCAAGAAATTAGGGGAAACCTTACCTCAGGTTTATAGAAGAAGATAAAGAAAAGAGAAGGATTGTCCAGGAGTGATGAAGGACGCTCTCGTCACAATAAAAGAGATAAGTTTTCGTTGGTTTTAATATTTTCGAAAAAGAAAACTTTTTATTTTATTTTGTTTGTCACCTATTTTACAGAATAAGAACGACTCAACATATTCTTCACTTTAAATGAAAAAAAAAAGTTATTTTGTATTGAATCATTAGTGTACGTTAAGAGAATTGAGTACAAAAATAAGTTCTTTGAATAACATTATGGGTTTACCAAATCCCAGGTGATCTTGGTTTTGAATTAGAACACATTATGGCAAATCATAATGAGCCACTTCATCGCAATGTACTATAAGTAATACGTCTACCGTTTGTTATATTTTAACTAATTCTTAATGCTGTATAGGTAACCATTTTAAAAAAAGTTAAGTTTGTTCTTAAAAGGAAATTTGGTCATTACTGAGTTAGACTTTATTGGTGCTTGGGTGATTTGAGGATCACTGTGATGCAGGTTAATAAGATTGCTTTTCGTGATTCTCCCTTTTTTCGCGTGCTCAGCCAGAACTATGGTTTCAAGTCGAGTTGGCTTTTAAGGCAATAGAAACCTCTGTAGATGCTACAAAATTTTATTGCGTTTTCACAGCTTTAGATTCGAGTGTCTTAAACTGCATAGTTAACCTTTTTAAAAGTCCACCTACAACCGATTCATATGGTGCGCTTAAAAAACACATTATCGATTATTTTGCCGAGCCTACCAGATAAAAAGCCCTATTTCAGGACATGGCCTTAGGGGATAGGAGGCCAACCCAACAAAATAACAGAAGAAGGGTTAAAAGTCCTGTGAATACAACGTTTACATGTCACCATGCAGCAGATTATTTCTGTTAGCAGTGATGATTTGACGGAATTGACTAAGGTAGCAGACAAAAACTTTGAAGTTCCTGGTTTTCTGTTAACGAAGTTTCACTGAAAACTAGAAAGAATTGAGGCTTTAACTTTAGAAATCGCGCCTTTAAAAGGAACAATCGAATTTTTTTTTGTTAAAAAAAAATAAAAAACGCTGTATTAGTAGAGGGCGCCGTAGACCTTTCCCCAAAAGACGAAATATTACACTACTAGTAAAGATGTCGAAGGAGAATTGTGTTGGACTCATAATTTTTTGGTACTAATGCACACAGATATGTAAAACCTTGTAACTTTCAAGAAAGCTGACTCGCTTATCTGTTACGGCGACGACAGATTTTAGCTGTGGTGTCAGTCGTCTGTTTATATTCCCGCTTTCGATATGTGATAGATAGCGGCGCATTCATTACTGTCTTTCCCAAATCTGTAACAAATATTAAAAAGGTCTCAATGGAGCAGATGGATTAATCTTATTGGCTGCTAACGGTACAAAGATTTCGACATATGGGACTAGATGCCTGACTTTGGACCTAAGGCTTAAATGAAAATTTAATTGGTCATTTGAGATAGCAGACGTTTCCCAACCCATTTTATGAGCTGATTTCTTGGAAAGGATTTTAGTTTTAGTAGATGTAAAAAAATCGCCGAACTATTGATGGTTCGGTTTACAGCAAATCCCGTGGTATGTGAGCCACCACTGCAGTTGACTCTAATATCTTGTGATGAAAATTTATTAAATATCAAAAGACCATTGCTCTCAGTTTGAAACGTCCATCTGGCTATTCTCCCATTGTATTCTTACCAAAGGCCCTCTAGTTGCCAGAAGATTATCTTCTGAAAAATTAGAAGTCATCCAAAAGGAGTTTGGGTCTCTGATTGCTCAGGGTATATGTAAGCGATCCCCATACATTTAGTTCCTAAAAAGTAGGGAGCTTTCAGGAGTAACAAAAATTACTTACAATATATATTATGAAATATTATTTATTATATATATATAATATATTATATATATATATATATGTATAATATGTTATTATTATATATACTCCATATATATATGGAGGTTTTCTCTCAGCGACACAATATGTAGATGGCTCGAAAAATAAAAACCGTTTTTAAAATATAAGCTTGCTTTTGACTTGAAACATGTCAGAATAAAAACTGGCAGAATTTACCTGAAAATGGATTTCGAATTTTTAACTTAACTCTATTCTTTAAAGATAAAAAAAAACCACGTTAAATATGTCAACTATTGTAAGAAGGGCTCTAGAGAATTTTATAGAATCAAGAACGCGCTGTGTATCTCCCTTTGCTGAAGATGCCGGGTAACGGTCTATGGTAAGAAAAAAAAAGAAGAGAAGCGCTGGGGAGAAAAAGGCCGTTCCTACCACAGAGAAATAGAATACTCTTCTTCACTTAATGGAATTTTGAAAAATAAAATTTTAAAAATGGAAACAAAGAAAGAAGAGAAAATTAAACAAGAAAAGAATACAGAAAATGTGAGCAGAACAGATGCAGATGGAGAAAAAACAAAACAACATATGACAATTATAAAAATTGATATCCGTTTTGAAGATATACAAACGTTTTTTTCAAAATTATAACCTGGAAATGCCAATATATTCATAATCCTTCCTCACAAATTTTGAAGATACGCGCGATTCTTTCGATGTAACAGAGAAACAGAAAATCCTCTTTCTAAGTTAGTAGATTAAAACTTACATCAAATCTCATACGATCACCAAAAGCTTTTACGAACTGAAAAATAATTTGATATACAGTGGGTGATCGGTTAACGAACACTCACGAAAGATTTTTGTGTTCGGATAATGAACACATATTCGGATAATGAACACTTTCAAGAAAGATTTTTTGTGTTGGGTCAACGGACACATATTCGGATAATGAACAAAACGAATTCTAACGAACTCTTCTCGGCTCTGAAAAAAAAAATTAATATTAAACATTTGTTACCATTTTGCATAAAAAATAAGATCACTGGAAGGAGAAATGCTTAAAGCATCCTTAGTATTGATAATTACTAAATGAAACTTGAATTAACAATGAATTTAAAGGTCATTCAATAATTATTATTATGGCTAAAATCAATACACACTTGAAAACTTGAATTTCAATATGAATACCAATATTTTCTGACAGCTGATAAGTTATGGGCGAGTGGATTTGCTGACATGGCAAACAAATTAAGCGAATTCTTATTTTTTTCAAACAGTGCAGACTATAAAATATAAAGGTGCCGATGACGCGCTACCGCCGTAAAAATACATGAAATATGAGAAACGGACTAAAAATCGTTTTTCATCTCTCCTGAATTATGTTGCTTACCTTTTAAACTTCAAAGTTCTATTGAAAAAAAAATCCAATAGAATGTTGATACAAATTAGACCATCAGTTTCGGTTTTGATTTCCTTTTTTTAGGGTCTCCAGAACAAATTAATCGATTTCACATAGAAGTCTATGGTGAATCGATGATCGGTTAACGAACATAGTCTTGGAACGGATTATGTTCGTTAACCGATCATCCACTGTACGAATTTGGAACACAAGTAAATCCTACAGAGATACATCTTCAACTATCTAAAACAGAAAAAACACCAAAAGAGACCCATATAGAATACTTCTACAGAATGCAAGAAATCGCGTCCGGAATAAAAATGGAAGAATAAGCTAAAAAATTCTACGTCATAAAGAGATTAAAGGAAAATAGAGCCATAGAGATGCAACTACAATGTTCCCAAGATATACAGGAACTGAAAGAACAAATGAAAATTTTGTATATATGCCCAAAGTATCCAGTGAAAAGAGTACCTCACCATACGAAGCAACTTGCCCATAGACAGCAGTACGGAAGATGGAATTGAAGAAGTGATGAATCTCAACATCCGGTGGATTATTCAATATACAAAGTATACTCTCCGCAGCCTCTTGTCATCATCAACCGTCCAGTGACCGACCACGTATCCAACGAGTCTCGCAGCAACGACCCGCGGTTTGGCGACCGGATGCTCCAGTCAAAGGACCAAAGAAAATGACACGGTATTCCAACCACACCGAACATGACAACTGATGGCGAGAATCAACTTCAAACAAGTTGAGGTGGTCCTCTTGGATACAGGATCCAATGTCAATATCATTTCAAAAAAATGTAGTAGCACAAATCAAGGGACAACAAACAGTGGAGTATATTGAATCAAAAATATCCACCATCAATGGACAAATCAAGGTGAGTGAGGCAATTACTTTACAAATGAAAATAGGAGAAATTATATATATTAAAGATATATAAAATTCTCTTCATATAGTAAATGTAGAACTAAAATATTTAATTATTTCTAATAAAACTTTGAGTAATTTTGAATTAATTATTAATTTTAGTGACTATAAATGTTTCGAAACAGGCAAAATAATTTCAAAAAAGTGTGAATCCAATAAAAGCATTAAAGAAAATGAAACCCTTAAATTTAGTAATAATAAAATTATCACTAAGAAAGCTGTTTAATATAGAAATAATTCCTAACAGTGATTATGATATTATTTTCCAATATATTTATTAAAAAAAATTAAATACATTATCTGCTAGCTATAATACGAATCTAATATTATGAAAGTATAGGAGGAAGCGTGAGCTCTTATTCTGGAGATGACAGGTAGATTCGAAAACACTAATGTGTAAGAAATTTAAATTTTGTAAATTAATATTTTAGAAGTATTATTATTGTTATAATTTCGTTTATTTTATTGCATTTGGATTTCAGTATTCCTATTATTTAAATCTATTTACTGTGTGTAATATATGATTCCAAATGATGTTATGTATTGTTTTGTACACATTGCAAATTGATTAAGTTTATAAGAGAGAAAAACCACACCAGTGACTCCCTCTTAAAACTGGGGAGAAAATACAAGGATAATTAAATTAGATTTAATACTAAATCCCCTATACCACAATTAACTTTTCAAGTAGTAAATTAAACTCCCAATTATTTCTCCGAAACCGATGGTCCAACCTCAAAACACTTCTAATCCCAGATCATTATTTTTTATAGTCCATATGCCAGCATTAACTTTCAAGTATAACCCATAATTAAGAAGGTACTTCACATCTGGGCCTAAGTGGTGAAAACACTTAGATTTCACTTTGGCGTCTTTTTCTCTCTGCGACAGAACATGTAGATGGCTCGAGGAATAAAAACCATTTTTTTAAAAAAATAAGCTTGCTTTTGACTTGAAACATGTCATATATATGTACGTATAACAAAATTGATTATAAAGTATTTAATGGGAAATCTGTTTGGCTGTTTATTTTCAGATAGTTTTTTAATATTAGGTTCATAATTCGTATTCATCAGTTAATTCCCTATCAAGTCTATTTCTATCAGAAGAATTAACAAAGTTCATTGAAGAAAACAATTTATAGCCAGAATATGTGGATCTAAACATCGTTAAAAGAGCACTAACTAGTTTTTTTATTGATATAAAATTATTTGATAAAAACTCCCATACGTTTAATATAATATTTTCAATTTTTACTGTGGGATCATTATTATCTGCACTACTTTCACACAGTTTTACTTCTACTTCAGAAATCAAGTCTTCAAATTTTGTTTTCTACACTACGCTTCTGCGAAAATTCAACTAATGCCATTTCTAAATTTTCAATAACTAGCCACATAAATTCGGTTAACTCCATTGTTTCAAATTCTGTTTTGTATGGACATAAAATAAAGTGAAACGTATTTTCCAAATTTTTAAATTCACTGAATCTCTCCTCAAAAGCTTGTTTTCTTTCCTGCACAATAATTAAATATTTTTTAATTGTATTTTTTTCAATTTTCAAATTTTATTGTGTTTTGAAAATGTTTTTGTAACTGAGGAAGCTATTTCATGTTTTTCATTTCCAAATCCTTAGTAAAGATGTGTAATAATCCATGTAACTTCCACAACATATAATTACAAATCATATACTCATTTCTGTTTTTCCTCTCTTTCCTTTCAATTTCTTAAATAAAAGTAGGTAATTAATTTTTGTTTATCTATAACAAAATTCACTGTTTAAAAATGGGCCTACACAAGTATTGTAGATAGAAAACCATATATTCCAGTATTTTTGATGTTACTAACAAATAATTTTGTATCATTTACTAAAACTTTTTCACAGAATCATTAAAAAAAGATCAGAATTATTAACATTGTGTCAACGCGCTGCACATTATTATGCAGCTCATGATCACTAAATATAAACAAAAAAACCTATTTAATGATGATTTATGCATTATTATAAATTATGTGAGATGCAAAGCATTTAACACATTCAATACAATAATTAAATTTCAATTTCTTCTCATTGAGGATGAATATAAACTTTAAAAAATTAAGCTGGCCAAAATAAGTCATAAATATGCACATGGCTCAGCGTCAGCCATATAATTCTACACTTTAAAGTTTGATAATGATGATGTCGTAGAAGAAGCCTCCACATATAGAGGTAGTACCAATTTCCCAGCCACCAATTGGCAAGTGAACTTTTTTATACGATGAACATTGGAACACTATTCGCATGATTTTGAGTTCGATTGAAGGCAATGCATTATTAAATAAGGGCAAAAGGGACGTTAAAAAAGTGGAAATCAAGAAAACTACAAATTTTATCAGATCAATGTATTCTTTTATGTAGAGAAATTTAAAATATATTTATTTTCAAGTTTATATCTTTCTATGTATATATCATTTATCTAAAAATATATTTTTCACAATTTATTTAATAATAATTTTTTATGCTGTTATTGCACAAAGTGAGATTTTGTTCATTACTATGCTTGATACCAATAGTTTAAAAACATGTTTAATCCATACTTGTAACAAATACATTACTGTGTGGGGATATTAAAATTTTAAGAAAAAAAATTACTCACAAACTGCTAAATAAATTGTGTATATTTTTATGTATATATACATTTATTTCCATGTATGTAACTACAATTATATATATGTATGGATTTATAAATAAAGATAATTTTTTAAGCTTCTTTCAACTTCAATTTTAATGATTTTATTACAGAGTGATTTTTTTTTTCTTTTTTTACTGTGCATGATACCACAATACAAGTTTTAAAACATATGTAAGCCACATTTGTAATAAATGGATTATTGAATAGCTACTGTTGAGGGGGAAAATACTCAAAATTTTAAGTAAAATATAAAAGTAACTAACATAAACAGCTAACTAAATTTTGTATTCCATTTTTATGTATATGTTTATATATATATTCTTGTAGTACCTATAATTATATATGTATAGATTTAACTAAAAAAATACTTTTTAAACTTATTTAATGGTAATTTTTAATGTAGTGATTGTTTTTGATACCACTAAAGTTATTATGTATTTAAATTTGTGTCATTTTTGTTTTGAAAACTATTTTTTTAATTCACTTTTTGTAACTATTCCGAAAATAAAGATGAAGAAATAAGCATAGTTTAGTAAAAAAATGACAATAAAAATATAAAAGTACTTATAATTTGTTGCATTAAAAGTTTATGTTCATTGAAATACGTTCGAAGTAAATAATAGTATATTGATGATCCCGCAATTGTTATTTAAAAAGTAGAAACACAATGTAATGATTAATTTACTAATATTTTTTTAAAATTTGCTATTTGTAGGTTTGATTCAATAACAAAACATGTCAAAATGCATCCGATGAGTGTTCCGTAGCCACGGATACAACAGCGAACGTTTCTTTACTAGTAGCGACGTCACAAATCAGTACCGAGGCCTTGTATATCTAGGAGGAGTTGGTAGAGCAGGGGTCGGCAACCTTTTAGCTCTAGCGTGCCGAATCAGTCTACCAATAGGATTCAGCGTGCCACACACACAGTAGGACATCTTCGAAACCTTTCTATTCCGCGATAATGCATGGGGAGTTAGAGAATAATTTAGACTAACAGCTTTATTACGTATTAATTTGGCCTCATTTAAAAATATTTCTCAAAATAAAAGTAAACAGCATAAAATATTGTTATTTTTTCAACAAAAATTAAAAAAAAAAATAAAATTGTACATATATTATGTATTTTTAAACATATTTTTTAAAATAAGAAATAGACAACATGAAACATAAATATTTCCCTTCATTATAGTAAAATAAAAAGATAAATAAAATTTTTATGCTCTATTTTCATATCACAAAATCAGGGGTATATAATTTGTGACTTTTCATTAAACACTATTCTGAGCATTTTAAAAACATTTTATTTGAGAAATATTTTTCATATGAGGAAAACATTTTTTGCTTAGATATATAGAACCAAAAGCAGAAAACAGAGTACATGCAATTTTCTCTCTTCAAACAATTAAATCTCTTCAGCAATGACATTCAATAATTTACAAGATAGCTGTAAATTTATCTTTGGAGTTATTTTTCAGATTTTTTCGTAATTCCGTAAATGTCCGTAATTTTGAAGATGTTTGTCAATTGAGGTCCATTACAAATTTATCAACTTCCATCCACACAAATATTGACAAATTTGTGAGTGATGCAGAGTGCCAGTAAGAATTGTACCGCGTGCCATAGGTTGTCGACCCTTGCAGTACAGCATTTGGTGTGTTGTTAAATGTATGAATTTATTGTTTTGATGTTGAATTACAGTGGTGTGAGTGGTTCTGAAACTTTCCTAAGCACGTAAGAGATTTTAAACCTTGCCTCCGACTGATAAAGGGTTTTAAATTAGACTATAATCCTGATAAAAATAGAATGTGTCAACGTTATTGAAAAACTAAACATTTGCTACAATTCTTTTCAGTTATTTCTTGACGGAACTCCTTACACTCTCATAAAGAAAATGAAATGTCTAGAAGCTCTTCTTGACTGTAAATCTGACTAAAAAATAAATTTTACTCATACATTAAAGAACAAAGCAGAAAAGGCTTTCCTGACAGGACACATTGTTTGGTAATGAGGAAAAACAACAAAATGAAGTCTCTTCGTAAGGGATTTCCCCTAACTACAATGGATGCATGACACTATCTGTTCATACTCAAAACCAAATCATCCAGAAGTTCTTGAACTTATCCAAGAGCGTCTATTTCAGCTATCTGGCGTTCTTCAGATGATGCAATCTTGCTGCCGGGTGATTCCCCAAAATGTTTCTCAAACCAAAAAAGCACTGTAGCCAATCCCTTCTGTAGATATCTTGACTTTCTAAAAGCCCAACAGTAGAGGTCTTTTATGAACGTGCATTGTCATCAACAAAAAGGAAGTACGGATCCATCGCTCCTCGGAACAAACACACGTGTGGGAAGATAACTATCCAGCAAGTGAGCCCATGTTGAAAATAGGAAGCCATTCAACATACTGTATCCCTACACAATCAGTCGAGAGCCATTTTCTTTCTTTAATGCTAGGGGGATGAAACCATGCCCCTACCCCCTCCATATCAACTATAGAAGATACTCATACTGAAATAACTACCATCAGTAACTACATTGAAAAAATATCCGGTCGTTTTTTTTTTTTTTTTTTGAGACATCACTGTAATTAATCCCACGGAGGAGCTGCTGTTAATAGTATGCAACGTTTAGAGCGATACAAACGTCTGACCACAGTAAACCATGATACCTGTCGTCTAGTTGTCGTACGTATTGGGTGAGTAATGTTGACCAATGTCTGGTTGTTGTCTTTTTTCCTATGCACAACGATATATTGCTCATCACTTGATGTTGTTTTTTACAGCTGCAACTGCCTTTTTCAAGCTTCTCAAGCTTTCTACCGTATGTAAATGCATCTTGATGGTTTTTTGTCACCATTTTGAACGTCATGTGCAGGTTATGTCTGGAAATGTGCCTTTTCTCCTTGTTTTGACAATGAGAGCGTTCATTTCACGTGCCATGACGTCCCTTCTCACGTTATAGTGTTGATATTTACATACGCATCACTCCTCTTGAACAATTTCATGGTTGTACATTTGTTCTTAAGTTTTGAAAGCTAGTGTAGTTCCTTCGATGGTTGGATCTCAGAATTGAAAATTGACCAATTTCATCCATTGAAATATTTTATTATCACACAGGCTTATTACAAAAAAGATATAAATGAACCCAATCTTGTTAAATGGCCTCATTTAAAGACTCCCTTTGAGAAGTAGTAGAATAGCTGAGAGAGAATATCATTTCAAAGAAAAGGCCTTTTCATAAAAGAGGCCAAGGTAATGGTCTTGTGGCTGGCGAGTACCACTGAAGACCCGCCATGTAGCAGAGCGATGCACGCTAAATCTGTCGAGGTCCTTCAATTGGTGGGAGTGTCAGTTAGGAGAAGAGGTGCCAACTCAGGTATCATCCTCGTCGCTGGACCATGATTCAAAAGGACGAGGTCCGTCACTAAAAACCCTCGAGTAGCTCAATAGAGTGCGACGTTAAGATTCACTCACTTCCTTGGTAGTTTTTTAGCCCCGGAAAGGAAAATATACATTTTTAAAAATAGTTGTACGTTGAAAAAAGACAGAAAAGTAGAAATTTTTAAAATTACAAAATTCCACTATATTAAATGTTCAATTAAAATTGTGAGCAATTTTGAAATATTCTACACACGGGAAGAAAGTTTTTTTTTTTAAACAAATAAAGGAGATATTGACATCAAATCTAAAATGCATTAAAATGAATAGAAAAAAAAAACAAAAACGAAGCACAAAGAAGGAGTTGCCCGATTGTAATGAAATTTCGTATACAAAGATATTTCAACCGAAAATGCAAATGATTAAAATTTGGTGTCCACTGAATGAATAGCGGGAGCTACAGCACATCGGAACTTCGCACTCAAAAAGTGTTTATTAGTGATTCTCCATCTAATGGTCAAAATTTCGGTTTCATTGCGATTTAGGATACCTTTCAACGACTGAAAAAATGCCTCGACGCGGGATTTGAGCTCGTTACGAGCAACTGTCAGAGTTTGAAAGAGGTCGTATCATTGAATTGAAAGACAAACAAACAAAAACAGATACGTTTGTTTACCTACGAATTTTAATAGTTTAGACTAGCTGCATGGCCCAGCGTTGCACGTCCTTTTTTGAGTGCATAACTTTTTGCCAATGGAAATTACCTTTTGCCATTTCGTACTCTGTACTTCTTGGTTTGTGTAGGATTTCTATATTTGTCCTTAAAATTCCCTTCTTAGAAATTTCTTCTACGTCTTTGTCCCATCGGACGAGTCTATTTCCCCTCCGCTTTGCCCGGCACTGCAAGCGCTTTTTACAAATGTATAGCTTCATTCTCCATGGAAATTTCCTCTTTCCTTCTGAATGCCAGCACTTCTGGGTGTCTGTGTAAGCGCAATGCCATGCGCTTACACAGACTTCCCTTTCTGAAATGTCTTCAGTTTCTCTTCCTTGATTGACTGGCTTCTTTTTTCTCAGCTTAGCCCGGCGTTGCACGGGCATTTTCGAGTACAAATCTTTTTTCCTTCTTTTTTCCAGAACGAAATCCATCTTCAAATTTATATTTTCAATTTAAATTTACAAAACTAATCTAGTTTTATCTATAAGAGAACAGATCACGTGCTATTTTAGTATTGAATAATTAATTTAGTATGAATTATATAAAACAACACTGCTTTTTAGTTTTTTAAGCAAATATTAATTTATACTAGCTTGTGACGTCTCTCGCGTCCTTCTGCTAACATAACTCCTATGTTCTTTGACGGCCACGATTAATGGCAAAACCTTTCCAACCCAATACCAAGAAGATAAACGAATGTAACATGTAAATGAGATATACTTTAAAAGGATAGAAGCTTTGATGATAAGATAGCGCGGCAAGTTTAGAGATAGCTTAGTGTGGAATCTTTCAGATCAAGAGTTAGCAGTCCGATAGCTTTGGAAGGAATAGAAGTCCATTGTAAAGAAGTTGGAATCGTCGTATATAAAGTGACATTAAAGATATCTCTCAATCACTGTAGGAAGGAGATCTGCAAAAGGTAATATTTGGTATAGGTAGTTAGATGAATCGGTTTATTTATTATAATTAAGATAAAGGATCTAGTCGCGTGATCTGACTTAAATACAAGGTTTAATTGGGTGTTAACTCTCACTTTAAATAAAGTTGTCAAATTAGAATTAAGTAATATAAGTTATTCTTAATAAAAGTTGTATTAAGAACTACTATGTCTCATCATTTTGATAATCCCACACCTCTAGCTTACGCGGATCCGGAACGACATAGTCATCACAGGATGGCTATGTCTCAAGCTGCATGGCCCCCGTTGCACAGGCTTTCTCTACTTTTATAAATTTTCCCTTTCCTTTACAAAATCAGCACTTCTAATACTCTTTTTCAAAATGAATCCCCCCCCCCAGCTCCTCCGCTTAGCCCGGCGTTGCTCGGGAAACAAAAAATTTAAAAAAAAATAATGCTTAAATATTTCTCGCAAAAAGGGAAATAAATGAAAAATACAATTTTTTTTTTACAAAAGCCATAATTTTTAAGATATTTCATCAATCTTTGTACACAGATTACGGATAATATCGTTCTACACATGGGAAAAAAATTTTTTTTCGGGCTTCATTTTTAAGTCAATGCCTTCAAACGTAAATAAACAACGGTAATTTTTAAACAAAAATAATTTTTAAATATTTCTAGCAAAAAGGGAAAAAAACGAAAAACACAATTTTTATTTTTAAGAAAACCCGTAATTTTTAAGTAATTTTTTCAGTCTTTGTACAGATTACGGATAATATCGTCCTACACTCGGCAAAAAAGGTTTGCGAGATTATTTTTATAAATAAAGAAGTTGTTAAGTATTTAAATTTTGAGTATTTCTTAAAAAATCGTAAAAATTTTTTTTTGATATTCAATTCAATATTTATAGGCGCACCTTCTTTTCTAGTGTAACCTTTCATCAAACGTAACGGGCTGAAAGTCAATGCCTTCAAACTTAACACATCGATTGCGAACAACGGTAATTTTTAAACAAAAAATAACGCTAAAATACTTCTCGCAAGGAGATTCAGGTTCGAACCTGGAAACTACCGTCTGGAAAGTAGCGCGTTAAACAACTAAGCTACTCGTCTTTCTGTAAAAAGCATTGAAAAGACCTTTAAAATAAAAAGAAGAGATGTTCAATTTCGATTGCATTATTTGTTAAAAAAATTTTCCAGGCTTCATTTTTAAGTTAATGCCTTCATATACCTATTGCAAACAACGGTAATTTTTAAAAAAAGTTGTAACAAAAATAATGTTTAAATATTTCTCGCAAAAAGGGAAAAAAACGAAAAGCACAGTTTTTTTTTAAAAAAACCTTAAGTCTCAAGCGTTTTTTTCAATCTTTGTACAAATTACGGATAATATTCTTTTACACACGGAAAAAAAGTTTTGTGAGATTATTTTTATAAATAAAGAAGTTATTGAGTATTTAAATTCTGAGTATTTTTTAAAAAATCGTAAAAAAAAAAAGTTTTTGAAATTCAATTCAATATTTATAGGCGCACCTTCTTTTCTAGTGTAACCTTTCATCAAACGTAACGGGCTGAAAGTCAATGCCTTCAAACTTAACACATCGATAGCGAACAACGGTAATTTTTAAACAAAAAATGAAACAAAAATAATGCTATAATATTTCTCCCAAAGAGATCCAGATTCGAATTTGGAAACTACCGTTTGGTAGGTAGCGCGTTAAACAACTAAGCTACGCTTCTTTCGGGTAGAAGCAGTGAAAAAACCTTTAAAATAAAAAGATAAACAGATGTTCAATTTCGCATTGCGTTATTTGTTAAAAAAATTTTCCGGGCTTCATTTTTAAGTTAATGCCTTCATATATCGATTGCAAACAACGGTAATTTTTAAACAAAAAACTTTAAAAAAAGTAATGCTTACATATTTCTCGCAAAAGGGAAAAAAACGAAAAAACACATCTTTTTTAAAAAATACCGTAATTTTTAAGATATTTTATCAATCTTTGTACAAATTACGCATAATATTGTTCTACACACAGAAAAAAAGTTTCGTGAGATTATTTTTATAAATAAAGAACTTATTGAGTATTTAAATAAAATTTTGAGTATTTTTTGAAAAATCGTAAAAAAACAGTTTTTGACATTAAATTTTTTAAATGACTGATTCTAAAAGAGAAAAGCATAAACTTTTAAGTGTAAAATATTTTTTTTTTCATTAAAGCGAAAGAAAGTCCAAGCGGAACGATTTAGAAATCCTATTCATAAAAACGTATCGATTTCGACTCATTTTAAAAAAATCGTAAAAAATACAAAATATAATTATTTTGTCAAATAAATTATAGCGTATCGTGGCGAAGTAAATGATCTTTCCGAATCTGTAATTATTTTTTTGTGAGTCTCATGAAAAAAATTAAATCGCGTTTTAAAAACGTCTGAAAAAAAAAAGGAAGTTTCGAATTTTCCCCTGTTGGTGAAAAATGGTACTAATTATGCGTTTTAAGGTTTTTAATTAATATCATTTTAACTAATTGGAATATCGGAATATAAATGGTCAAAACGGATTCCTCGGATCATTCCGAAAATTTTGGTACTTTCGGCGAGTTTCTGCTTCATGTGGTTCTTGAGAAAATTGGGAAGCATAGATTCATAGATAGATAGATAGATACGATTGTTTACCTTCGGATTTTAATAGTGTAGATTCATTTTTATTAAATAATGAATTGTAAATTTCTTAACGTTAGCCATTAATTCGACGGCTTATCTATGGATGTTTCATTATTCCATTAAAAATACATAATTGTAAAGAAGAACTATTGGGGGGGGGGGGGTTAGAAATTTGTTTAACATTCACTGCATAAAAATAGATTCAAATAGAAAATAATACTAACTAATAGAAACATTTTATCATTACCTTAAGAACTCGTGAATTCTGTCGTAGCTTTACTACAATTAATTATTACTGGCATTTACTGATTCTTTTCATTGCATTTTTACAGCTCTCCGAAATTTAAAAGTATTAAAAAAAATAGTTTTATGTTTGAAAAATACCAGAAAAACAATTTTTTTTTAAAATTACAAAGTTCTATGAATTTTTTTAAAGAAGTTCTACAATATTCCGTTGCAACTTAACTTGGCAACGTTAGGTAATGTAGAAAATGTACCAATTTACAATTTTTTTTAAAAAAAAATAGCTAGCCGCATAGCTCGGCGTTGCATGGGCTATTTCGAGGGAACTACATTTTGGCCATGAAAAATTCCCATTCACTTCTTAGTCAACACTTCCTAGTGTGTGCGTGATTTCTATATATTAATATCATTAAAATTCCCGTTTTTGAAATTCTTTTCACTTTTTTGCGTCATTGGAAAGATTTGTTTCTCTTGCGCTTAGCCCAGCGTTGCTCGGGCTTTTTCCGAGTGCAAACCTTTTTCCCCATGGAAATTTCTCCTTTCCCTCCCGATGCTAACGCTTCTGTGTGTATGTATTTACAAGAGAGTGATTTTAGTGATCTCTACATTTATGCCATTAACATTTTCTTATGAGATTTCTTCCACTTCTTTTTCCTTATCATACAGGTTTCTTTTACCTCCTTATAGCCGGCAATGCATAGGCTTTTTTTACTGCTTTTAACTCTTTTTCCCTATGGAGAAGAATTTCAAATTTCTATTTTCGATTAATGATTTACAAAAAAAAATTTGTGTGTGTGTGCTTTAGTTAATACAAAATACTTATTTAAAGCAAAAGGAAAACGTTTCTAATATAATATATTAAAAAAAAAAAAGAAAGACGTAGTATATTCATTATTTTTTTAACAATAATTATCTTCTTAGAAACAAAAATAATAAAATTGATTTTAAATTTTCATTTACCAATCAATTGTTATATACTGTTAGCTTAAAAATGTCTTTAAAAAATCTAATCTAGTTTTATCCACGCAAAAACAATATACCATTTATAGTTTTGAATATTTAATTTAGTAATGAATAATGGGAAAACAGTACTGTGCTTTAGTTTTTTAAAATAGTATATTAATTTAAATCAATTTATCCGTAAATAATGAATAAAAAAAATTCTTACTTTTAGCTATTGAAATGATTGTTTATTTCTGGGTGTTTGAATGTTATAAGCAATTAAATATTATAAACTGCAAAAAATAAATCCTCGAAAAAAATCTATTAGATGGAAAACACAAAAACTTTTTAAAATCCTTAATTTTTAAGCCAACTTTTTAATCTTCACTCAGAACACAAGTAATAAAGTTTGACAGAGCAAAATTATGACAACAGTTATATATGCACAACAATTAGTTCACAGCAATAGGTGTTCTCTGCGCGATAAATGGGATGAATGGCTAAATTAATCATGTTTATAATTAATATCTTTTCAAATAATTGTAATATCAAAATATAAATAGATCAAATGGCCTCCTCAAATTATTTTCAAAACTGTGGTACCTTTGGTGAGTTTCTGCGTGGTGCGGTTCGTGAGAAGATAGACGCACATAGATACGTTTGCACTGGCTTTTTACCGAGAATATAATTTTATCCCAATGGAAATATCCTTTTCCCCTGTCGAGGCCAGCACTTCTGGGTGAGAGTGTATGCGTGATGTGTGTTTTTTCTATACTTATGTCATTAAAATTTTCTTTGCGAAATGTCTTCAATTTCTTTTCCTTAGCCCGGAGTTACACGGGCTTTTTCGTGTGTATAAAATTCTTTTTCAGTCTTAGTTTCCCCAGTGATAAGATCTTTCTTTAAATTTCTACTTTCGATTTGTAATTTACAAAACTAATCTTGTTTTATCCCCAAGAAAAAAAGACAATGTACGATTTTATTATTAAATAATTAATTTTTGTAATGAATAATAAAAAACAATACTAATTTCGTTTTCTTTTTAAATATTAATTTATATCCCTTTTATTAAAAAATGATTGAGAAAAATTATTTCCATTATATATTGAAACGATTGCTTATTTCTGCATGTTTGATTGTTGCATTAAAAATATGTAACTATTAAAAAATATGTGGGACAAAAAACCTAACTATTTGTTTGCATTTAAGTATAAAGAAAGATTCAAAATGTAAATTATACTATCTGATGAAAACATTTCAGCACTTTCTTATATTCTTAAAGTTTTTTTCTCTCTAAATCGAGTTTTAAAAATAAAGAAACTGTCAGTTGTAAAGTATAAGAAAGTTGTCTTTATGCACATGCTCCATAAGCCTAACATTGGTCAATACTGTCGTAACTTTATCACAATTAATTATTACTGGCATTTGGTGATTTTAGCAATTTTTTTCGTTGTATTTTTATGGCTCCTTGAAATGGAACAGTGCCTTTTTTAAAAATATTTTAAGTGCAAAACTGCAGAAAATTTAGTAAAGAAGTTTCATAATATTCCATTTCAGTCTAACTTGGCAGCGTTTAGAAAGATATACAATGTGCCAACTTACTTGAAAAATGGTTGCAACTTTCTATTCTTTTGGAATTTAATTTAAGCATTTAATTATATATATATAAGCAGTTGTTTTTTTTTACCTACGAATTTTAATAGTGTAGACTAGCTGCATGTCCCAGTGTTTGCACTGGCTTTCTCTTTCCTTCACAAAATCAGCACTTCTAATATTCTTTTTCAAAATGGCTTCCTCCCTCCTCCACTTAGCCCGGCGTTGCTCTGGCTTTTACCGAGTATATAACTTAAAATTCACTGTTTCTAAATTGTTCGCTTCTTTTCTTTGTCAGACAGATTTCTTTCCCCCCGGCGTTGCACGAACATTTTTGAATGCATTACATATTGTAATGGAAATTCCCCTTCCCCTCTCGCTATTAGCTCTTCCTGGTGTGTGTGTGTGATTTCTATATTAACGTAATACAAAATTCTCGTAGTAATTTCCCACAGTTAATAATTACTGCACTTTTAAAATTTTGGCTACCGCTGAAGATCTGCTGTTAAGAGGAGCGAGATGCACGTTGAGTCTGTACAGAGCTTAAACGTCCTAGCGTTGGTGTGGTATGGTAAATAAGAGAGATGGGTGCCAGCTCGAGTCTCATCCTCGTCACTTGACCAGGGTTCAAACTTTCTAGTCCGTCGCCTAAAGCTCTCGATCAAGTAAACAGTGCGGCTCTTTAATATTCACTCAACTTTGCAATTTTTTAGCCCCCGGAAACAAAAATATACCTTTTTTAAAAATATTTGTATGTTGAAAAAAGACAAAAAAAGTAGAAATTTTTATGACAAAATTTCCCAACCGTATTAAATGTTGAATTAAAATTGTGAGCATTTTTTTGAAATGTTCCAGCGTCCTAGCGTTGGTGTGGTGTGATAGTTAGGAGAGATGAGTGCCAGCGCAAGTATCATCCTCGTCACTTGACAACGGTTCAAAACGTCGAGGTGCTTCGCCAAAATCTTTCGAGTAGGTGATTGATTGAATATTAACGTCACACTGTTCAGCTACATGAGGGCTTTGGGCGACGGACCACGTCATTTGAACCATGGTCAAGTGACGTGGACGACACCTGAGCTGGCACCCCCTCACCTAACTACCACACCACACCAACGGGAGGAAGTTTCAGCTCTCGACAAATTTAACGTGCATTGCTGCCCTACATGGCGGGTGTTTAGTGGTACTGGGCTCTAACTCGTGACAAGGTAAGCCACGATCCGATACTTATACCTATACTACACGGCCACATTCGAGTAGGTGAAGAGTGGGACTTGAATATTCACTCACTCACTTTGCAACTTTTTAGCCCCGGAAACGAAAATGTACCTTTTTAAAAATAGTTGTATCTTGAAAAAAGAGAAAGAAGTAGATATTTTTATAATTACAAAATTTCATAACTATATTAAATGTTGAATTAAAATTGTGAGCATTTTTTGAAACGTTGGATACACGGGAGCAAAGTTTCATGCAATTATTTTCATAAATGAAGAAGTTATAAAAAATTTGAACTTGATAAGTAGTTATTAAACATTTAAAATTTGAGTACTTTTTAAGAATTCGTAAAAAAGTTTTCGGAATTTTATTTCTTAAATCACTAATTCTAAAAGATCAAATTATGAGTTTTTTAAAAGTTATATTTTCATTTATATTCATCGATATTGATTCATTTTAGAAAAAAATCATAAAATATGTTAAGTATCGTTGTTTTGTATTTAAAAAAAAAAAAAAAAACATACTGTTCGTAGCGAAATAAATTATCTTTCTAATTACAAAATTGCTGGTGAAGTTATTAACTGCGCGCATAAAATTTTGATATTTTTTAAAAATACTAAGCAATGATGTTGTTCCGAACCTGGATACAATCGGCAGAGATAGAACGAACGCTCCTGCCGCGCGAACGGGCCACGAACTTCACTCAAACAGGCGTGAAAAGACGCTTAAAATAAAAGGAGGAGATATTTAATTTCGCCAAA
This sequence comes from Trichonephila inaurata madagascariensis, assembly GCA_019973955.1. Taxonomy (NCBI): domain Eukaryota; kingdom Metazoa; phylum Arthropoda; class Arachnida; order Araneae; family Nephilidae; genus Trichonephila; species Trichonephila inaurata. The sequence goes on from BMAV01016387.1 coordinate 198,996, forward strand.
TCTGGTGATTTCCATTATTTAGAGGAATCTTCATCATAATCATAAAAAATCAGTACATAATGATTAAAAAATTTTGTTTAATGATATACACAAAACAATACTGTTTTATTTAAAAAAATTTTAACTTAAAGTAATACATTTAAATGTATTGCAAATGAACCTGTTTAAAATAATGATAACGGAGTAAAAGTGATTAAGTTTTTCACAATATTAGAGAAATTTTTGTTTTATAAACGAAAATAGAAAATTAATTTTTTGAATTAAGGCATGTGCAGAAAATGAAACAAAAATAACTTTTTCACTCTCATGTTTTTCACTCACCAAATCTGGTGATTTTTATTATTTATAGGCATCTTCTTTTCTAGTGTAACCTTTCATCAAGCGTGAGTGCACAGGGGAAAAGGTAGTCATTTGGCGTCAAACAGGTTTTCACCTCCAAACCCTTGGCTATTGTAAAATTGCTTTCTTTGTTCAAGTTTTAATTTTTTTTGAGGTCTTCACTAGTAAGTTGATGCATTCAAACTCTTCACATGTTGATTGCAAACTACGGTAATTTTTAAACAAAAAATGAAAAAAAAAATTACATTGCGTGTGTGATTTATTCTCGCAAAGAGGGCAAAAAACACACAAAAAAAAAAAAAAAAAATTAAAAACGTTAATTTTTTTTTCAATCTTTGTACAGATTACGGATAATACTGTTTTACGAACGGAAAAAAAAGCTTCGTGAGATTATTTTTATAAATAACGAAGTTATTAAATATTTAATTAAAATTTTGAGTATTTTTTGAAAAATCGTAAAAAAAAATATTTTTGACATTTTATTTTTTAAATGACGGATTCTAAAAGAGAAAAGCATGAGAACTCTTTTAGTGTTCAATATCATTTCTTTAACGCGAACGAAAATTCAAACGGAACGATTTAGAAATCATTTTCATAAAACGTATCGATTTTGACTCATTTAAAAAAATCGTAAAATAAAGAAAATATTACTATTTTGTAAAATAAATTATACCAGTTCCTGGCGAAATAAATGATCTTTCCGATTGTGTAATTATTTTTTGTCTGAGTCTCATGGAAAAAATTAGATCGTGTTTTAAGAACGTCGGGGGTGAAAAAAAAATCCTCACCTTGTGACGGAACTTTACGGGATCTTCTCACTCATCCTCTTGGGGAATCTTTGGGCTAGCATTCGCGTTTCATTCACAGCCATCCCTCTCAAGAAGAAACCATGATATGTAGATTAGTTCGACTCTATAAAGTCAGAGTTTTGTAATTGTAAGAAGAAGGAGCTGTGTGTGTGAGAAACTGTTATAATCGCCACGAAGGTGAGATAGAATAAAGTTTATTTTCGCAGCTTAAGTTTAAGAGCAGTGTTTGCCACTGTATTAAATGAGTGGATTTGCAGTCAACGATAGATTAGATTTCAATTGGTTGCGCTTGTTCACTTAAGGTTTATTGCCCTTTCACTCCTGGGACATTCTCTTCAAAGGTTAAACGATTGTTGATTGAGTAAAAATAAATATTGTTTAGAATGGAAGTTTCTGGTTCTCCCACACTCTTAGGTAGGCAAGACGATGAAAGAACAACTTCAGGGGTAAGTCACGCACAACCTCCCAGTTTTTCCTTTTGTTTGGCGGAAGAAACAACACGCAGGAGTAAAACAAAGGTTTTTAATTAATATATTTTTAGCTAAATGCAATATCGGAATGTAAATGGTAAAAACGGATTTCTCGGATCATTTCCAATCTTTTAGTACCTTTGACGAGTTTATGTGTCGTGCGATTCGAGAGAAAATAGATGTACATACGTACAAAGCGACCGACATACAAACGTTTGTTTATCTAGGTATTTTAATACTGCAGATTAATTGCACAAGAAAATTAAAAAAAAAAAAAAAATGTTAAAAAAAGTTTTTTTCACTCATGACAGAAATTTTAGTTTTTTTCTTCACATAATATTGAATTATTATATTTGTATAAAAACGTATGAGGAATAAGAACTATGAAATTATTAATATAAATGTAGGATATTCCATTTGTAAGAAGTTAGATCATATCATTTACCGAGGTCGGCAATTCTAATCAAAACAGTATTCCACATCAACGCCATCTAGCGTCCTTTTTAAAAAACGCCGATATGAACCTTTTTCGCCAGAGGCCCACTAACATTCGTGTTTCGCGCGTCAGCGCACTTTCGTCCGCGCCAGGCGGTAAATCTTAATAGTACCATAACGAGTTCTATCATTCGTCCGCGCCAGGAGGTAAGTCTTAATAGCACCATAATGAATTCTATTTAATCTCAATTGCCTCCCTTAAAGTAATGTGATCTAACTTTCCTATTCTTCCGAAATATGCTTATCTAACTTTCCTATTTTTTTGAAATATTCCCCAGGTAAATACTCCCCTATAATTCTTAATAAATTATTTAGTTTTCAACTAGTTTCTTTCTTGAACTATGTTATCTATTTTATTTCGAAATTAACTAACACACCCTAAAACCCCTAGACACCACGCCATAAAAACCCCGCCATCTGAAGAATCCAATCTTTTTGGAAGATTTCGGTTGGATTCCCACACACATAAATTACCTTAATTAAAAAAATTTCCATGCTCACATTTCACAAAGAAAAAAATTACATTATTGTAATGACTCGGTAATATCCTACTTTATATATTACACCCTTTTTATAGTTATTATTTCTCTTTTTAAAATAGATTTTTTTTTTTTAGTTTTTTCTAAAAAGGGGGTGTGGTCCAAAAACACTAATTTGTTAATTTACAGTTTTCAAATGAGGTTTTATCCAACTTTTAACTTTCCGACATGCAAAAGTATTACATCAATCGAAAGATAATAATGCAAAGAATTATACTGAATAATTTTTTTTTTTAAAAAACTGATAGTTTGATCATTTTTGGGGTACCAAATTTTCTAAAAATATTTAAAAAGATCCAAGAGAAGTGGAATTCTCCTAAAGTATATGTGGATGTGGCAGTATTTTATTTTACTTTCAGTCAATAAAGAGTCTAAGAATGGGTGCAAAAAAATTATGTCCCCTTGATTCATTTATGCGAATGAAATCTGCATTTATTTCGAAAAGTAAGATACGAAAAGTAAGATGAAAAATTAAAGCAGTGCTTCTCAAACTTTCAATACTGGCGACCCACTTTTCAATCATAATTTTTATTACGCCCCCCTTATACAATAATAATGTATTAAATGCAATAATAATGCACTTTGACACTAAAGCTACAAAACGATCTTAATTATAAACCGTACAAATTAATATGATAAGTATATTAAATTTTATATATGTAACTTTTAAGTAATATATATTTTATTTCTTTTCTCGAATTTTTAAAATGGAACAGATTGTAAAATGAGGTGGCTGCTTTCAAGACAAAATATAGATCTCAGCCAAATATAGAAAATGTACTCAGAGTGTCAATTTCTAATCGTAAATCTTCCTTTGAAAAACTTTCCTCTAAAAGACAAGCCCATGGAAGTCGCTAATACTTATTTATAACTTGCTCTTAATTTAGTATTAATAAATTAGTTATAAAATACCTTGTGCAAAACTGATATATTAAAATTATACTGTCTGAAGTACCCGCTCTTCGAACGAGTTCATTTTTTAAAAAACTAAAACATTCTTGATAAATAGCTGAATTGTCATGAGAGTAAACCCAAATGCGCGGCAATGCTTACGAAAATGTAAAATGATATTTTAAAATGAATGCTCATATTATAATTAGTTTTAAGCCAACTGTAATTTTAAGCCTCACAGAATTAGCATTTAGAATTAACGTTAAACAATGAAAAATAATATAAAATTCCAATGAAGAATAATAGTGTTATTTTTAATATTTAAAGCGAGAAGACTTCAAAATGTTTTATCCCGGAGGCAGACACACACTCGATACTAGCGTTAATGATCACTCGGGGTGATTGAGTCACCCCAATCCTTTTTTTTTCTTTACAATTATTTTATTGTACACGATACAAATTGTGATTCCAGTGAATAATTCAACTAAGAGAAAGTAAATTTACCAACTTTTAAGAACTTTTCAATATTTCTTTGGTAAGAAATAAACAGTTTCGCCAGAATTAACGATTTTGTGATCTGTGTGTCCCACGCGACCACTTCCGGGTTAAAAGTGTATTCATTATGATAATATTTATGTTACTGCTAAAAAAATTGTGTAAAACGTTTTTCATTATTCTTTATATGTTTGAGAATACTCATAAAAATAAGTCTTGACCAAGTAATCCTTCAAAATGCTCTCCGTGGTTTTCGAAATATTATAAAATTCTTTTGCACGGAAAAAAGCGCAACAGAGAAATACATTACTTCCAACTTCCCTAAATGAGAAACAAACACATATAAGAGAGGGGTCATAACTAACTGTACCAATAACTTAGAAGGCCAAACAGATTAACAGCAAGAATAGATTACAGCTATAATGTGCAGTATTTCAAAAATAATCACAGTGATGAATTTTTTATGTTCCTAAATTTTTTCGATTCTGGGTCTGGGATTTGTTTTTTCTCTGAAAGAGTAGTAAAAATCACTCATCATGAGATTACAGCAAATCAAATAAAAGTTTTTTTATTTCGTTTTTTGGATCAAAGATAGCTAATTAGGTATTGAAGAAGTTTTTATTTTTGAGATGACTTATATATCGCCTATAAATTATATCACACTAGAAGTGCATTTTTAATATGTCTGAAAGTATTTTGTTTTAATTCATTCCAATAAATTAATTATTTTTCAAATCTTTTATTTTCGATATGCTCGCGCCCTCCTCGTAAGGGTATCGTGCCCCCCAGGGGGGCGCACCCCACAGTTTGAAAACACTGAATTAAAGTAAAATATACTACTAACTCTAAGAAAAAAGCGAGAAACTCAAATTTAAAGCACAGTTTGAAATAAAATATTTTTGAGAGCAATGTTTTTTGGTAGCATCTTGGTCTTTGGTAGGTTATCTTTTTTAAAAAAAAATCCCGCATTTTTCAATTTTTATCTCTTAAAATTCCTTTGGTTCCCATTCGAAGGAAAGCTTTCATTGAGGGTATGGGAACTGATGGACCAAAATACAAATCCAGTGGAAAAGAGACAGAGGGAGAAAAGTAAACTACCGAATCTCGGTAAAGAATCTTTACAAATTTTCATTTCAAATACGCTGATTGTTGTCGCGTCTCTACAAAAGAAATATTATCAATTAGGCATCAGGAGTTCTTCTCTCACGATATTTATTCAGGGTTCAGATAATTTTAAGAAAACATAACTAATTCGTAATTATTATCTCGTTCCTACGCAATCTTCAGTTTGGGATTGGATTGTTCGAATGCACTTTATTTTATAATCAATCAAATTTTCTTACCATCTCGAGTTGTTTTTGATAAGTTGCACAGCTGAGATTCGCCTCAATAAGAGAGTGGCCTCCATTGAAGACCGCGCAAATCACAAGACCTAACGAGAACATGTCACTGAGAGGGCTGCATTTTGAATGATTTTGAACTTCAGGAGCTGTATAGTCCAAATCCGGCTGTCCCATCTTTGGTAACTTGGAAGTGAATGCTTGGCAAGGCACCGGCTTCTGTCGGGGGAAAGAAATTCAATATAAATAAGCTATATTACTTAAAGAATATTAGAACAATTATTAGATTTAAATGTACATCACTATTAATTGATTCCTGAAAAATATTGCATTCAATAAATCCACATTGAGTGATTTCTATAAGAAAATCCGTAGTTTATGTATTTACTACGAACCTCTTCTCTCAGTGCACTTTTGTTAAGTGCACGCTAAAATTAATAAATACAGAGGAAAACTCGGACAAATTTCTTGCCTCCTAGAAAAGTTAACGAATTTCTTTTTTAATTGGTGTTTTCATGTTTCTTTATCTAACACTTTAATAATAAAATATTTTTAAATATATTTCTTAGTTTTTACTTTAATTTATGTGTTTTTGATCATGTCGAGCGAAAGGTCTGCTATTTTAGAGTTGTTTCAGCAAGGAAAATGACAGTTCATCTGCTGAATGTACCTCGAAAAAAGGGTCTGATGCAATCTGCCGTTTGAAAGAGTTGACAATGATGGTCGACGTCCAGGAAGTGGGCGAAAACGCACTGTAAACACTGCAAGGAATCGCAAGTCCATCAAAAAGCGAGTCCAGAGAAATCCGAGGGTTTTCATGAGACTCGTGACATGGGAATAAGTGACAGATCGGTGAGGCGAATAGCAAAAACAGAGCGTGGACTAAAGCTTTACAAGTTGCGAAAAGTTCAGCTTCTCACTGAAAAAAAAACAAGCTCGTAGAGCTCCGAAGATGCCGAAAACTTTTGAGATGGGCCGCAAGTCAGCGTTGGGAGAGATTCCTTTTACCTGATGATAAGCTCTTTACAGTTCAACAAGTTCATAACTCCCCAAACGGTAGACACTCCAAGCACTTCAGCAATTGTTGAACATCGCCAATATCCAAAGTCAGTCATGGTCTGGGGTCGAATTTGTGCAAGTGGCAAAACACCTTTGGTTTTTGTGGAAGAGGGAGTTAAAATCAATCAAAAATTATACCACAGTAACATTATTGAAGCTGTTGTACTTCCGTGGGTCCAAAAGTATTTCGGAAATGCAAATTGGACGCTTCAACAAGACTCTTCACCAGTTTACAAGGCCGAAAAGGTACAAGAGTGGTGCAATTTCTAGAGACACCTTAGAAAAACTCTCATAAAAGAAGAATGAAGTTGCATGATACCTCCTAAAATTATTCTAAATAAGAATTCATGAAGAAATATATTCCTCCCTGTACAAAATTGAACCATTTTATATATCGTTTCAATACAGTCACATATCTTTCTTGTAATAATGATGCAGAAAAAATATTTGATTCCAATTAATTTAATATAAAACACTCAATAATTATCGATAAATATAGATTAATTTAATAATTAATTTATGTTGATAAATGAAAGAGTTGATTGTTATTAACTCTGAAAGGAATAATTTTGAGCCCCGATTGAACTAAGCTGGCCTACCCCATTGAAACTTCACATGGAGTGGCACCAGGTTTCGAACCCACTACATGACAGACCGCGACCCAACCCACACGATCGTGTGGGTGAAATATTTATTCTTATACTTTTCTGCTTCTGGAAGAGTGGTATGTTAGAAAATCGCGAATCAAATGATTGCGGAAAGTGTTACTTTTTATCAAACGACCATGGTTGGGGTCCATGTTTTACTTTTAGCTGGTAAATCTAGCTTTGGTTTCAAATACCATGAAAAAACGCGTTTTAGTTTTATCTGTCGTAAAAAGGTAATTATCAATATATTTCTAATTGCTAGATACAAATTTTTGTATTAATGTTTAAATAATTGTAAAATAAAAAAAATATTAACTATGGTATATTAATGTGGCTTGTAGGACTCGGGATTTCGTTACCCTCAAGATCGTGCGGGTTGGGTGTTACTTGAGTCCCTGCAGTTGTAAAGGTAAGTACTTACCATGCGAATTTTCTTTTCTGTTTCAATAATTTTAAAGAAAGACTGCATAAAAATGAAATATATATAGTTATATAATTAATACCAAATTTTCTTGGGGATCGTCATGGATGAGTCCCTTTTTTTCTTTCTCTCTCTTTTGCAATTAATTTTCTTTTTTATACATTTGTTGAGGAGTATGGCATTTTCATCCTCTCCACAGGTATCTGCATTAATAACACTTACCCTCCCCCCCCAAAAAAAAAAATCTGGGTTTTCAGGTGGTTCCTTTATGGTGTGGTTTAAATATATTTTATTTGTTAAAAATAATACAACTTTCTAATATATTTTCTATTTTTCATGGAATACTGTGCTAACCCTTAGCCAAAAACTTTTCAGATGTCTAAAAAGATGAAGAATTCTCACAGAAGAAGAAATTTGGCAATTGTTGAATAAATCAGATTGAACTTACAAGGAGAGGGCACGACTAAGGAAATTCATTTGGGATCGAGACTTGGTGTAATAGTAGTACTCTCTTAGGGTGTTCACCCCTCAAGGTAACTCCGTCGAATGGCCAGTCAATTCGGAGAAATCAGCCTTCGAAATTCATGCTTAGCTTTTATACAATTAAATTTTAATTTTCCTCAACGAGTTCGTAGCTTGATTGGTAAATCGTCTGCTTTCTATGCTGGAGGATAGGGTTCGATTCAATGCACGATCAACTTTTTTTCTTCATTTAATTATTTTTTTTAATTAAATAAATTTATTTATGAAAATTTTATTATTAAAAGTTATGATATTTTTTGTAATTATTTTGTATTTTATAAAATAAAAAAAATTACTTTGATTATATAAATAATTATATTAAATTTTATAAATATATTTTATATTAAAGAATAATATTTATAATAAAATATGTAATAAATATATTAAATGATATTTTACAAAAAAAAATAGTTGCAAATAGTTTTATAATGTGAAATACAAAATATACTATAAATAAAATATTATATATAATATAAAATAATTTATAAAATATATTATTATTAAATTAATTATTTTATAATTAATGTAATAAAAAAATGTCTTTTTTATATGTTATTAAATTATTTTACAATTTTATAAAATATTTAATAAGTCCTTTTCAAATAAATTTATTTAATTTCAAAAAGTTTATTTAAATAATTTCTATAATAAATTAATAATAATTTTAATAATAAATTAATATTTCTTATTAATGCTAATGCTTAGTAATAATTAATTAATTTTATAATAAATAGTGATTAATTATAATAAATAGTCATTAATCAATTAGTATAAACATTAATTAATTAATTAATTTTAATAAATAATAATTAATTTACTAATTTTAATTATTAATAATATTCATTAATAATTATTTTAAATATTTTTATTTAATAATTATTTTGAATATTTTTAATTAATAATAATTTTTAATAATTTTACTAGTAACAAATTTAAAATATCTATATTAAATTTTTTTTATTTTATAAAATACAAAATAATTACAAAAAA
>BMAV01016387.1:218012-270198 GCA_019973955.1 Trichonephila inaurata madagascariensis
GAGAATGTTAGGACCCCCTCTGAAAGTCAGGTTTTGCCTTTAATATTGTATAAATTGGGCAAATACGTATTTAGCGTGAGTTAGACCTTGGGCCTCTAGAGTCCTTCCCTCTCCCCCCCCCCCCGTGATGCGGGGGTGTACGTTACGCCATTGAAATGTAGACACTTCAAGACGCTCTGTTCATTTGTTTTAAACAGTCTCCCAACAATGCGCATTCAGTTGCTTTCTCTCAACGCTCCAGCAGCCCTCGCTTGATTCAAGACGAAACTTTCAATGACAGTGACATTATGAATAATTTGATAGATTATGAAGACGGACAAGAAGAACCGGATTCTTTGAGAGTGGATAAAAATATGCAGGAATCCAGCTTTCCAACAAATTAGAAAAGCATTTTCTTCAAATAGATACCAATTAAGAAAGCAGTATAAAATTCCAAAAAGGGCTTCAATCATGTATATCTGATTATTGGGACATTTACAAGCAACTGTGTGACCACCCAACTTTCGTCACAAAAACTTATCTCTTACTTTATGTTGCCTACAAATAAATCAATTTAAATTGTACCTTCAAGTGACGAAAGCGATTTTGAATTTATTCATTACAGGGCTTTGGATTACAATGAGTAGCAATGAATTATGTATGTGCATTTGAAAACTTATCCGTGTATACAATGAGAAACTATATGTTTTTAAAATGTTTCCATGAGAAATATTTAATTATTTATTTGGTTATGGAAGTACTCTTACACAAATTTTGTAAATAATTGGCATATTTTATAAATGCGACTTTTTTTATGCGGTCCCTATCCACTGCATAAAAAAAAATTGTAGTATTTCCACGAATTAGTTTGTTTTATGTAAGAATTTATGAAATTTTTGAATATTTTTTGTGCGTTTATTTTATGCGGTCTCTATCTACCTCACAAAAACAGGTTCAACTGTATATATATATATATATGTGTGTGTGTGTGTGTGTGTGTTTGTGTGTGTGTGTGTGTGTATGTGTGTGTCTTCCAGTTTGTATTCAAGTACACTGAACCCTGACATTTTGCTTAGTTTTCATGAATTGAGGAGGAATCTAATAGTTTTCGCAAAGCTGCAAGTCAATTACCAGTTCTGAGTGGGACCTGTATCAAATTCCTTCTGGGTCCCTTTCCAGATATGAGAGTCCTGTTACGGGGACTGTAGTTACACATGTTGGGACTCCTGTATTGAGGGAACCATATCATTGATAAGGCGAAAGCTACGCCCCTTTGACGTCAGTCCATACCTATATTGCGAAATTAAGCAGCCAAAACAATATTTTAACAGTGAATTTATGTTCAATTTATTTACTTAAAATATATCATTTGAATCCAATGGTAAATAAATTTGTACTTTGAAGCACACACAATTGAAAATTTGACGCACACTAAGCACACACAGAAAAAATAAATGTTAACTGCAAAAGTAAATGGACATCAAGAATAACTTTGAGTTTTTCTTTCTTAAAATTAAAATAAATGAATTCAGCGTTGTAGAGGAAAATAAGAGCCAGATTTCCTATGATTTTATTTACAGTGAAATGCAATTGGAAAATATAGTGGTGTAAAGCGAATTGAAAAGTCTATGAATCGCAGTCATCTGATGAGGAGGACACTTTTGTTGACTTCAATTGAAATCAACGTAATTCGATCTTGTACCAATGGTCTACAATCTCAGTTCCCTGGTGCTGGGCTTTGCACGTGAAGTCAAACATCTTAAAATTAAAAACACTAGAGTGACATAGATGCCTGTTTTGTGGAAAAATCTGTTTATTGATGCGTGTTAAATCCAACAAAATTTTACAATTTGGAAAATTTTTGGAAGTGATTTTTTAAAAAAATTTGCAATTTCAATGGATAGTTCGTATTTGAATGAATATAAGAAAATTACATCTTTAATGTTATAAAGAAATCATTTTATATAAGAGACATTTTTGCTCCAAGAATACTACCATTATATTCGAATGAGTTCATCAACAGCAAACAGAATGATTTGGTTACGAAAGATTAAGTTATAACATTAAAATACGGAAAATAATAAATGTTTAAATGGCATATTTTGTGCTCAGTTTTATAAACGTGCACTGTTTATATTCCTTTATGCTATATTATGTTAATATATGTTATGAATATTTTTGAATGTTTACTTAAGGTATCCGACTACGTTCGGAACCGTGATTTTTCAAAAGCGTATAAATGGATAATATTTATGATTTGAGTGTCAATTAAATTAGAAAATGTGTATATAATATTGTTTTAAGAATAGTATTATAATAAAAAATTATTTAAGTACAATATTTTGACAAAAAATGAACATAGAATGACCCATTTTCAAAATATTCTCCTTTTGTGAAAAATGCTTCTATTATAATAATATTTTGCCTGTATATAGCTCAGACCTCTGTACACAGGCTCAAGTAGAATTTTTGAAATATATAGCTTAGTAGTGGGTTTACCCATGTTTTACGACAACAGAGGGGAGAAATTTTAAGAAAGAAACGCCGATAATTATTTCAATGGGTTGTAACTCTGCAAAATAATGTGAATTTTTCAAAAATCATAGTTGAGCCTCTGTACAGAGGTTTGAGCTATATATAGCCAAAATATTATTATAATAGAAGCATTTTTCACAAAAGGAGAATATTTTAAAAAAAGATTATTTTTTGCCGAAATATTTCATTTAAATCATTTTTTTGTCAAAATGTCCTTAAAGCAATTTTATACATGTATTCTAATCTGAGTGACACTAAATATGATGAAAATGATCCATTGATGCGCTTTTTTAAAATAACGGTTCTGAACGTAGTCGGAACGTAGTCTGACTGAATTAATCTTGTTGAAATAAATAGTTAATCACTATTTGGCCAATATTTTGTCCTGGAATGAAATGGAGTTTCGAAACGATACAGTTTCATTTTTTAAAGGTGTTCTGTTAGTCAAACTTTTGAAATAAATCGTTTATATTTCTTTTTGAAACATGATTTTAAGGAATTTACTTTTCACTTCCTTTCAGTTAGGCTTAAATGATTGCGTAGTTATTCGAATCTTCAAATAAAGACTACTGACTTGAAAACTGTACTTATAGCAAGGGCAGTGCTATTACTATAAATAATTTCACTTTAAATAATTGCGTAATGAAAATGCTAAAAATAAATTTAATAGTAAAGCAAAATAAGTTGGTTTTTCTAATACATAATAAAACATTTATTTACAATGCAAATTTTGAAGATTAAAACTATGCAAAAGTAATAATGTAATAGAGGTAAGTTTACTCATACTTTCAAGTATTTCCTCTAGAATAAATAAAACGAATTGAGTATTACCTTCGAAAAAAATGTTCCTGTCATTATCATAACGAATCAGAAGAAAAAAAAAATGAATACATCTCTTCTCATTGAATAAAGCGATAGAAAATTATAAACTTCTAGATTCTGAAAAATTAATCCTGCGTAGAGGAGAAAAAAAGAAAAGAAAAGAGTTGACGCCCCGCCGGGGCGGTTTTTTTTTTCTCGCGGGTGAGTGGCAGAAGAACAGCTCTGAAACCATTCACTCGAGAAATTGGTTGAAATGAACAATTTAATGACTTTTTCCCCCCTCCTCTTAAAGTATTGTTTGTTGGTACTGTGACCATCTTAAGGAAGATTAGCAATAAAGGAATTTAGATGAAGCAAGTCGCTCTGTAATTGATACGGAGAGTTTTCATTTCTCTTTAGGGTATTTCACTTTATTTATTGCATTCATGCAGTACTTTTTTAAAAAAAGGCAATCTTCTTTTAAGTCTGAAAAGCTCAGAAAAGAAGTGGTTTACTCTCTCAGGACATTCACGGTCAGCTCTAGGATGCCACCCAGGGAAAAAGAGGTTATCACCAATGCAAACTGTAAAGTGAGGTGACAGTTTTCTTTTGCGATGAAGAATTTTGAAATTGTAATGGGAAAGCTAAGGAATACGCAAAGCATTCTTTTCTAAAGGATGTTTCATTTTTAAAATTGCAATAACTGATAAAGGAAGAGTATCCCATTCAATAATAAAACATGATTTGCGTGATTTGCGAGCTTGGAAAACAATTTTTCAATGTTCTTATTTCCAACTCTAAGCATCGGTATCAGTTAAATATGAATTCAAAATTAACTAGAAAATTATAATTTGACGGGAATGAAAGCTTCCAAAAAAATTTCTCTACATAAAAAATTTGGACTCGAAATCAGACATATTAATTCCTTTCATAGTACCAGCCGTTGAGTGGAGAAAACAGTTGAAAGTCCTATTTATTTGACCCAAAGGGACGGCACTAACAAAAACACGCACAAGCAATACAAAAAACATGACCCCCAAGCTCTCAGTTATTTATCGTCAAGAGGAGCTAATATTATTTCCGGTATCGATTTTTCTGATGGGTCTACTTGGGGGATGCAAGATTGCCTTAAGAAGACAGCAACAGGTACGTCCATGAAGCTTTACAGCTCGAACGAAGTCGTTCCCTTCCTTCAAGGCATCCCTGGAGCTATCTTTCAGCAGTATAATGCACGCCTACACGTTGCAAAGACCGTTCGAGACTTCTGTTCAACCCAACGCATGCAACTCCTTCCTTGGCCTGCTTATTCACAGGATATGTCATCTTTTGATCACGTGTGGAATTTGATTGGTTGGCGTCTCGCTCCTGATCCGCGTCCTGAAGCTTCAAAAGACGAACTTTTGCTGCGAGTACAAGAATATGGAATTCTCTTCCACAAGCAGACATGCAAAATCTGTTTAATCCCTGGCCACGTCGTATAGCAACAGTTATTGCAGCGCTTGGTGGCTATACCAAACACTGATTTCAGACAGTTAATATTTTTTTTTTTTTTGCTTTGAAAATTTCGTCATTTATTTGTACTAATACATATTGTTTGTGCATTAAATTTAATTTAGTTCTGATGATTCCTTCATGGTGTTGCATTTTTTACAAACAGCAGGTATATATATATATATAGTACAATAAAATAAAATAAGATACCAAGTGAAAAAGTTGCTTAACCTACAAGGCCAAAGAAGAAAGAAACTGGATTCCAAGAGACATAACAATTGAAGATACAAAAAGATCTTTTGGACTAAAATGAAGAGCTATTATAATTTCTAAAGCTATCACTTAATTAGGCCAGCGATTTAGGGTTGAGGTGCTTTATGTTACCACCTTCCCCGTACAGCAGAAATGTTCGATATAATAGAAAAAAAACAGAGCCATGTTGGAAAGTTAAGCCTACTTCTAACACATATGGTTGGTAAACCAGACAGTAAAATAAAATGAAATTATGAAGAGAGAACAATAAGGTTTCTCTCATAGAGAACAATATTAAGAAAAATTCTATAAAAAAACCAGGAAAAAAAACCCTTACATGTAAAAATACAAACCACAAGGAAATATGTAGACGAAACGCCTTATGAAAAAGTCGTGCGCTAAATGACGTGTTAAAATAGAAGTGACAACTCTTAGAAGCAATAAAAAAGTAGCGCCACCTAGATAGTTAATAAGTACTTTGTTTTAATACATCATCAGTAACTAAATCATTGTTATTCATAAAATATAAGAAAATATTTCTAAATATTGAGAGGTGTAGGTTACTACATTAGAATGGCATTTTTATAAAATTAAAATTAGAATAGTCTCTTTTATCAAACATATTATTAGCAAATTATTCTTAACGTTTAATTGAAGACCTAAAAAGTTAGCTGACTCATAAGTTTTGACTGTAAGTTTTTAAGTATTTCAAATATTGGTGATAATAATTAAAGCTAGGAACAAAATTAACTATATTACTAAATATAATTAGGTCATCTATGTATCTTAAGAGTAACAAGATTCGTAGCTAATACTATTCATTTTCATAAAAGTGCAAATAAATATTGGCTAAACAATTACTAGCAGGGCTACCTTGGGGTAGTCTTTCAATTTGCTGATATTATGGAAGATATAAGTTTCGTTTAAAAATAGTTGAATAATAGAAAGATGTTTATCATATTTTATTGGCCTATTCAAAGAAAATTTGTTACAGGCTATTTTAAGAATCATAAACATGTCTCCTATATCTATGGAGTTAAATAAATTTTCAAATATTTTGTAATATCATATATTGAATATAAATTTTTATTTTTACCTTGCATATATACTTAATAATATCCATAATATTCTTAACAATAATAGAATTTTCAACTTCGTCCAATGTGGATTGAATAATATTTTGTAGCTTTTTGTCTTTATGTGCAATATAAGTTTTAAGCCCATTTGTTATACTTCTAAATTTAACTGGATTTTTATGAATTTTTTGGAGTTAGGAAAACATGGGGGAATTTAATATCTAAAATACGTAAATCTATTTTTTTGTTAAAAACAGAGATTCGATTAAAAATTTCTCTATTGCGTGAATTAGATTTTTAAAAGTAGTATTATTTTGAAAATGTTTGCTTAGCAAATTAGCATAAAGCATGTTGCAAATAATTGCATAATTACCCACAACTTTATCAACATAAACGATGATGAAGTTCTTTTGTATTTCTGCAATTTGCTGCTTAATATTTTTGTAAATTATATCATTATCAGTTTTATAGTTAATGTTCAGTAATTAATTTAAAATTTTGCATTTATATATATTTTTGCATATATATAGTAAAATAAAATAAAAGTGAAGAAGTACTAGAACCTACAGTGCTAAAGAAGGAAGAAATTGGAATTCACCAGACACAACAAAAGTTGATACAAAAAAGTCTTTGAACTAAACTGGAGACCTATTATGATTTCTAAGGCTGTCGCTGAATTAGGCCAGCGAATTAGGGTTAGCAATGCTTTATGGATCCAATCTTTCCCGTACAGCAGAAATTTTCGACATAATAGAAAAAAATACACCAAGTCGAAACGTTAAGCCTAATACAACACTAGGAAGAAAAACCTGATAATATATAAAAATGAAGTTAAGAAAAGAGAACATTAATGAATGTCTCAAGGAGAGGAATAATAAAAAAAAAATTATATAGAAAAAATTAGGAAAAAAAAAAAAAAACTTACATGTAAATTAAATACTGGAAATCGAAAGTTCAACCTTCTACAATAAGATCCCCAGGCGGAATGACGTAAAAGATTGAATCGACTATACGAGAAGGAAAAAACCGTGGTGCCACCTGGATAGTTATTTTGCAATTAAACGAACCACTAGGATTTTTTTTTTTAAAAAATAAACTAAATAAAGGAAGTTTTAAATAAAATAATGAACAAAGAGTTAAGAATAGATAATATCAAATAGAAATATATAACAAAGTAAATATACTTGGATGATTATATACTAATAGATATATTGCAAATAAAATAAGCGCTTAAAATGTTTTTTAAAAAAAATGTTTTTTTTAAATAAATCAAATAGAAGGAATTCTAAGTAGAATATTGAACTAAGATAAAAATGGATTTAATTAGAAATATAAATATATTTACAAATAAGTTTACCTGGATAATTGTATTCTAAACAATTATTGCAAAAATTCGCAAAATTGCTTTGTTTTAAAATGTTATCAGTAACTAAATCATTGTTTCTTTTTATAAAATTTAAGATAATATTTCTAGATATTGATAGGTGTAGGTTACTACTCCAAAAAGGCATTTTTATAATGTTAAAATCAAAGGAATCTCTTTTATCATAAATATTACTTAATAGCAATTAGTAGCAATAGCAATAGCAATTTTAGTTTAACAAAAGAAACCAGATTTAATTATTGTAGGTCTAATAGTTCAAAAATTGGAATTTTTCACTCCTATGTCGGACTCCCCTCTCGCCGCACACATAGAAGTGAATTTCATTAAAATCCATTCTTAGAGGAACTTCGTTCAACAAAAGAACAAATTTCAAGTATGTGGGTCTAACAATTGAAAAACAGAAGTTTTTACAGAACCCCTTAAACCCTCGCAGCACCCCGTTGATGGCTGATTTTTGAAGAAGAATTTTAAAAGAACTCTACTTCATGGAAGGAACATGCTTACCAATTGTCATGTCGGTAGGTCTTATAGTTTCAAAACGGGAATTATCTATAACACCCTCTAAGCCCTCGCAAAGCCTCTTGTGATTCAAAAAACCGCTTTTGTTAAGGACCTCTACTCCATGAAATAAATATGCCCACCGAATTTTAAGTCTGTATGTCAAATAAATCAAAAACAGAAATATTTATCTATTACGCCACTTATGGCTGTCTTCGGTAAAAGTACGAGAGCTTGAACTAAACGCAAAGCACATTTTCAGACAGAAAAATGCCTCAATTTCCATGGAAATTTGCAATATTATAGCTCATACCTCTGTTAACAATATAGAGTTTTTAAAAATTTCAAAATATTCCAAGAACACTTTCTTTTTTTGTTTTAGTACGTAAAAGCATAGCCCATTTAACATTATAGTATAGGAGAAAAAACGTGAAACACATTTTACACCAGAAAAAATGATTCAACTCGGTTAAAAATGGGAAGTATGATAAAAAAAAAAATGCTGCTCTCTAAAGAATAGTGAAGCCAGAATATCAGATAAAATATTCATTTCTTTTAAATCTGAGAAAATGTTCCAAATTTGGGTCCTATTCTTTAACATTAACCGAAAACAGCCTTAATCTCCCACTACGCCCCATGGGAGTTAATTTTTGCAAAACCCATATTGTAGCTGATCTCTAATCCATAAAAGGAATCTACCAAATTTCAAATCTGTACGCCTAGTACTTTAAAAATGGAAATATTTATCTATAACTCCTCTCGGATTTGATTTTCGCAAAACCACTTTTGTATCGGATTTCTACTTGCCTAAGGAAAACTACTTAACAATTTTCTCAAGTCTGTAGTTTTAATAGTTCATAAGCAGGAATATATAATTCTTTAACTAATTTCAGCCTCCGTAACGCCCCTTGGAATTCGATTTTCACAAAAATCTGTTCTTAGCGGATCTCTACCTCATGAAGAGAACATGACTACCAAATTTCAAGTCTGGAGGTTCAATAGATTCTGTGATATGATGAGTGTTTGAGTGAGTCACTTTTCTCTTTTATATATGTTACCGGCAAAGTATGAAATGACGGCATTCTATAGAATGCTTAGGTATTGTATAGAATGCCGGACGTTTTTAGGCGAAGTATGAAATATGAGAATTATTTCATACTTTGCCTAAACATTGTATAGAATGCCTAGGCATAGAATGACCAATGCTATTTAGGCAAAGTATGAAAAAAGGTCACCATAAAGATATTACATCAATGACGTACATTCCTAAAAATTATAAATGTTATTCTGACAAAATAATGAGAGTGCCATTAAAAATTTATTCAAAATACGTAAATGAAAGTGAAAATTGTACCAAGTAAAATTTGTGTCTTTCTTTTTTTAAGGAAAACAAAATTTTTAAATAAAAAAGAATTATGAAAAAATTAATTTAGGGGAAACTGGAGCAAGATGACTATGTTAACAGTTTTTGTTGTTTATTAATTTATTTTAAAGGATAAAAAAAAGTTATTTTTACATGAAGTAGTCCTTTGTAGTACTAAATAGATTACCATTTAATTTTTCAAATAAAAAAAATAAAAAAAAAGGATCATTTTATTTTTTCAGAGCCTTAACAAATTGCCATCTTGCCCCAGTCCTGGGGCCAGATGACTTTGGCCTTGGGGTAAGATGACAACACTGAAAAAGGTTTTATCTTTTGAATATTTTGCATTGTAACGTAATGTTGAAGTGTTTAGTTGTGTAGCTAACAATAGTCACAAATATAAATGCCATTTTCATAATTGGAACATTCCTCATGGCACGACTCTTGGCATTTACAGCACTGGATCCATTCTTCTGTGTTAGAGGATTACATTATTCCTCTTCACAAGCAGAACATCTTATAACACCATCCTTTGAAGTGGATGCAACTGGACTGTTTGGCGCCTGGATTTTATAGACTTACTTTTATAGACACCTACAGGAACTTAGTTTGAGTTTTTTTTACTCCCTTTTTAGCTTCACGATCTTCTCTCTCACGATCTTTTTTTAAAATTTCCTGTTCTTCCTTCTGCTTTTTCCTTTGTTCTAACATTTCTTTGATGGGTGTGCTTGTAAGAATGCTTGAACTCACTTTTTTGCTTTTTCTTTTTTTCCCCCCTCACATTGTGTTGCTTTAGGCAATGGTTTTAAATAAAAAAAAACACTAACAGGCTTCTTTGTAATAAGCATTTGCCATAAGTTCTAGCTCTTCTGGTGGATTTATATGTTTGTTTTCTACTACCAGGGTCTGAGGATTAGCACTATTATTCTCAGTTTCATCGCCAACAACATCATGGTCAATAGCTTTTGAAGCAGCGAAGTCATGTTCGCTAAACACAAGAGGATTATCCCACTTTTTTAAACCCTTTTACAACTGTAGCTGCTCTAAAGTAAGCGATGCTCAAACGCTCATCAATATTTTTGTCTTAGAGTTTATCCTGGAGCAGAAGTTATTAGCGGATGGCAAAAATGTCTTCCTCTGGTCGCCCCCTTTCGAACGACAGAT
Organism: Trichonephila inaurata madagascariensis; assembly: GCA_019973955.1. Classification (NCBI taxonomy): domain Eukaryota; kingdom Metazoa; phylum Arthropoda; class Arachnida; order Araneae; family Nephilidae; genus Trichonephila; species Trichonephila inaurata. The sequence goes on from BMAV01016387.1 coordinate 228,556, forward strand.
TTCCCAATCCGATGCACCCCTTAGCCCCAGAAGAGATAGAAGCGCAAGGTCGAGCGAACAAAAACACAGACAAACAAGTGTTACAGGATTTAATAGCATAGACAACATAGTTAGTTTATTAAATTCCGAAACACGGGGAAAGATGACGAGCTCGTCATCTAGTCCCCGTTATCTTGCCCCGGACTGCCTGTTTAAAAATATTCGTTTCCATTTCCATGAAGGAAGTCGATTAATTGTCATTTATTCGTGGTAATATGTAGTATTTAAACTAAGTTACTCATAAATTTTAAAGAGAAATTATATATCTTGCCTGTACCTGTAGCAGAGCTTATTTACACATGCATAAAAGTTATATCGGGGCAGCGGTAAACAATCAAAGCTTCGCAACTAACACAAAAATGGTGATTTCATCTTCTCCATACTATTGTTTAACGAACAGCCAATATGAGAGCCAATAATGTTTGGTTGATCCTGCTACCTAGAGAAAAACTGAAAAATTAAGACATTCGTTATCTTGCCCCACTCTTCATCTTGCCCCGGTCTCCCCTACTTATTGGAAGATGGCATTTTGAATTACATTTTTCATGAAAAGACAATCCTTATTTTGGTATTTTGTTTTACACATACATTTGATGAATCCTTGACCACTCCTATTGTACTGAGCAATTACAACTCACAGAAGAGGAATTTCGTGGTCAGGAATATCTTTAATTCTAAGCAAGTTCTTAGAGTACAAAGTGAAATGTGATTTCATGTATACTTGTTTTAAAATTCCCTCAGAAGTTCCTAGTCAATAGAAATCTTTATCACTCATTACAAGTGTCAATATATTGGCATATGGAAAAACGTCACAGGTTTCACAACAAAAACCTTTTTTTAAAAAATAATTTTCCATTTTTTCTGGCAAGGTTCACAAAGGTGAACGTTCAATTCAACATCATCACGCGTGTAACGTTTATTTTATTTAGTTGAAAGTTCTTTTGGAATTCTATCAGGTCCCCCGAGTCCAATAATCAAATGAAATAAATGATTTAAATAAAATAACTCAGAATGTGTACGTAATACTGTGCTTCCCTACCTTTTTATCCCCGCGGACGTTTGATAACATGCCTTCAGAATAAAACACCAAAAAATGAATATAAAGTGATTTGCATGCAAAGTTGCACAAACACTAGAGAAACCAGTAAATCAAATGGAAATAATTTAATGCTCCTTGATATCATTTGATCCACGGACCGGGGATTGCTGCATAGTACCGACGCCTTCTGTAACGGGTTATATGAGTTGACTTTTATTTTCCACAAACATCACATCATTGTTATTCAGCAACCAATAGTCCCTGGGTTCCTTTTTAGTAGTCATTTTGGTTTTTTGTACATCAGTTAGTAACTTCTTGTAAATAGTTTCAATTTCTTAAAAAAAATGCTTTTTTTTTGCAGAATTAACTTGAATTTTAGGCAGCTCGTCGTCTAATAGTTGTTTCATGCCTATAGACACCAGGGCTTTTAGCTGTGGCTTGTCAAAAAGCAATTATGATTCAGCGTGCCACACAGTAGGGTGTTTTTGAAACACTACGATTCCCACGATAATGAATGCAGAATTAGAGAATAGAGTTCAATTATATAGATTTATAGTTTTATTATACAGTAATTTTGCATCAATTAAAAATATTTCTTAATGTAAAAATAAACAGAATAAATATAACTATTATTTCAACAAAAATAAAAAAAACAACTCGAAATGTTACATATATTATGTATTTTTAAACATACTTGTTAAAATAAGAAATAGATAATATAAAATATATGTATTTCTCTTCATTACAGTTAAATAAAAAGATAAATAAAATTTTTAGCATGAACCTATTACTGCATCGCTCTACTTTCATATCGCAAACTCTGGGGTTTAATTTGTAACTGTCACGTTGACATGATTCTGAGCATTCAGTTATCAAACAATTTCTTTGCGGACTCGAAATATTTTTCGTATGAGGAAAGATATTTTACTTAGATACGTAGAACCAAAAGCGAAAAGCAGAATACATGCAATTTTCTCACACTTCAAACAATTAAATATCTCCAGCTATGACATTCAATAATTTACAAAAAAGCTGTAAATTTACCTTAGATTTCTCTTCCAAATTTTTTTCATAATTCCGTAACTGTCCATAATTCTGGAGATGTTTGTCAAATAAGAGATCCATCGCAAATTTATCACAAGTTCCATTCATTCAAAAATTGGCAAATTTGTTGAGTAATGTAGAGTACCACTGAGAATTGTACCACGTGCCATACGTTGCCGACCCCTGTTACAGACAGTTGATTCTTTATCCAACACTACAGCTTGCTCCTCCATTTTCATGCAGCACAGGAAAAAACTAATTCTTTGTTGAACAAGTTTAAGTAAAATTCAGCATTTTTACACTCCCGAACAAATCACAATGTGCAACTGACAAATTCTCAGCCTGAGACATGCGTTAAAAGTCTTGTACCTCGCCACGCAATATTCGAAACAAATTAGAGATGTATTTCAAACTTTTCTGGTTTCTCAGAAGGCATTCTAAAGAATGTGTAGGCAATGTGTGAAATAAGAATCATTTCATACATTGCCTTCTAGTTTTAGGCATTTTATAGAATGCCAGATTTCATACTTTGCCGGGAATATATATAGAGAGAGAGATATTATGTTACTAATTTTTTAGTTATTATCCACAATATTTGAATTTTTTAAAAACCATTTACAATAATGAGTAAGCAAACTTTTTGAACTTTGAATTAAACGTTAAGAAAATTTGCTAATAAGTAATATTTCTGATAAAGGAGACTCTTTTGAATTTAACATTAAAGAAATGTCATTTAAATGTAGCAACCAAAACACATGTATTCTTAGAGATATATTCTAAATTTTATAAAAGTAAATAATGAATTAGTTTCTGACAATGAATTAAAACACTATAATTATGAAAAATTCTGTTAATATTGCTTAGAATACAACTGTATATATATATCCAATTAAATTCCTTTTTAAACATATTTCAAATTTATTTTAAGCTATATTTTTAATCTACCTTTAGCTTTGTTTAGTTTGAAACAAAATCTATCTAGATGGCGTGCCTTTGTTTTTTATTTTTTTTTAAATTCTTTTTATCAATACGTCATATCGCTCCGACTGGACATATCGTCTTAAAAATTTAAGTTTTTTTTTTCTTGTCTTAATTAATTTTGAAATTTTCTTTTTGGAATTACCTCTCTTGTAAAAAACCTTATTTTCAATATGAATTCATTCCTTTTCTTTTTATTGTCTTATGTTCATCTTACATGTAGCTTAATTTTTTTAATAGGGTTCTGTTTTCGTCTAAAATTTCTGCTGAAGGGGAAGGTTGGATTCTATTAAGCCATGCTTGACACCCTATTTCACTGTCCTACATTAGTTACAGCTTTAGAAATCATAATAGTTATCCATTTTAGTCTAATAAAAAATTAAAAAATGGGTGTGTATGACTATCTTTCTTTCTTTATATTTTTAATGGCTCCCTATTTCAGATTCTTGGGAAGTCTGTTATTCTTCAAACTTTGTTTAGTAGGATAATCTTTTGAATCACTTATTTTATTCCTACTCCTGTTATATATATATATATATGTATATATATATTTAACTTTCTTAAAGTGCCTTGTTGGAATTCGTATTTATCTATATCTATATATAGAAATATATATATACCTTATATTATTCTATCATAATTTACTAATTTATGCGGTCTTGTTTTTACTCTGTTGTATTTGGCGGGAAACATAACTAGTTGCTATACTCATGAAGTAAGTCCTACCATCTACTTTATTGCATCGACTTTAAATCTATACCTGTGAATACTAGTAGGCTATAATTTTATCGTTATATTTTAATAGTATTATGATTTTATTTGTAATATTTAAATTTCTCTTAATATTGAAAAAAAATATAAAAACCTCCTATTCCCTTTGGCTGAGTGGCTTAGGCAAATTACAGGTGAAGGTTGGCTAGCCCTAAAACTTGTTTAAATTTGCCGTCTTGGTTCCTAAGGCCAGCAGTTTGTTATTGTAGTTCTGTGGCTAATATTTCCTATCTTGACTAGTTATACTTAGATATTATAGCTATTTGTATATATTTATGGATTTTATATATATAATTAAATTTCCCCTGTAAACGGTTTCCAAGAGCACAAACGAGTAAACGGGATGCGTGCACGGAATTTTGAAAAAAAAATAGTTACAAAATGTCCACCAGAGGGAGCCTCTTCGAGAAAAACATGAAATTAAACTCAGTAAGCGACCAGAACGGAATACAGAAACAATATTAACAATTCACAGCAAGAATTATGAGTAATAAGATATATAAAACGGAGAAACGCTTTCAGTTGTAGGAGAAAAATGTTGAGATTTGCAGAGAGGGGAAGCAGATAAAGCTTTATGCAAAACAGGTTAGTTTTACATAAAACGTTGCTTGAAAACGTTTATAGACGTTGTCATTTTTAGTCGATGTTTCCTGCTGTACTAATGACGGTCTTTTTAGTTGGTTATTGGTAAAGCTCTTTTGGATAACAAGGGGAATGCTTCTGCAGCTGTTCGTGTAGAAAGAACCTATTGCGTGGACCCTACCTAAAGGTATCCGGGTCATGATTAAGAGATTTGAAGAGACAGGTAAATTAGGAGTTTAACTCAGAAGGGGTCACAAACGTATCACTCCGGTAGTTGTTGATGGCGTCAAGACAGCACAGTCCCATTCGAGATCAATTTTCTCAAAAGAATAACTATTGATCTATCATGGCCTTGGAATGTGTAGCGACGCTCTTTCCTACCTCAATGAACACACAGAATGCCACATTTGGGCCAAGAGAAATCCACGGATTCACACAGGATTTCCCTTACAGTCAACAAAAGTCAATGTATGGTGTGGATTCACGACGACATTCCTTCTTGGTCTATTCTTCGAAGCTGTGGCCACGTAGAACAGCCAAATTCGATGGACGCGTTCAGACAAATCAGGTGTGGTGGCGATGATCCGTGGCGTGAGATCCTTCTCTGTAGCCCCTGGAGTTTCGATTTCAGCAGGCACTAAAGAGAGAAATCGAAGAGATTGAGCTCAGGAAAGTGTATAGGCCAAGAAACAGGTCCACCGCGTCTAATCCACCTCCCGGGCAGTCTGCACTACAATCGAAAAATTTGCTGGTGCACCATAGTACATGAAACACACAATAATACTCAACACCGATTTTATTATCCACACATGAAAGATCCTATCACGGTGCTCTAAATCCATTTGTCCACTCCCCTCGTCTGGCTCATTGTCCTTCCGACTATTATTGCGATGTTCCCATTCTAAACGCGATTTCCGTGTCTTCACCCGATATTCTATAATGATTTGTCGTCCTCCTACTGCATCTTATCACCCCTCTGAGTTTGTCGGTCAAATTCTGTAATACCTTATATATATATATATATATATATATAGTATCACTTCATTGAATTTCAATTTTCTTCAGATAACTAATTAATAATTTATGAAAATGAATTTTATAGCATATTAATTACCGATGATGAAAAATGTTGGTATCATCTGAGAAAAGCTGAAGTAGAAAAAAATAGTTTATATAAAAAACAAATGAACAAGTCTTCTCTTGCAAGATATAGATCGAGACAAGTTGTAAAAATAATGGTGAATAAAAGTTCAGGAAAAATATGTGGATGTGTCAGATTATCTTTACTACCGTTGTTCAGTTATATTTTTGTAATATATATATTTTCCCTTGAAGACAGGACGTTGTTCTAGAACAACGATTCTCAACTACAGTGCTTTTGTGTGCTGCCAAATTTTTTTAAAATTATTAATTATATTCTGAGAAAAAAATAAAATTCGGAACCGAATCACACATTCAGCACAGAAATCAACTAAGGGTATTCGTATTATATTTAACTTCCTCTTTCGTGGATAAATGGAAGTGAATTACACAGAAGTAAAATTCTGTTAAACTTTTTTTTTCTCAGTGTGCCGTCAAATTTTTAAAGTCTTAAAAGAGTACCAGAACAACAACAAAAAAAAGTGAAAGAATCACTGTTTTAGAACAAAAGGAGAATTGTCTTAAAATCTCATGTAACCCTTTGTACTCACGCTTCACCTGAAACACGTTGAATGTATTATTTATCTTTTATACGCGATGGCAGAAAAAAAAATGTATTCTTTCGGTCATTACTTATAGGGACGAAAATGCATCACTTCGGAAAATCCTTGGACTAAATACTCAAAGTTTTTCATTCATTTCTTTTCAGAATTATTGATAAGTGATAAAAAAATTAAGCTATAATTTGAATCAAAGTCTAAAGTAGAGAATTTACTGAGAATAAATGGATATTTTATAATAATTTATGTGATATACACACAAGCACCTTTAATTCGGTGAGGATGTTCTTGAGTGACCTTCATACACGGTCACGTCACATCTTGATTGATTATTCTGTTTCTATAATCATCATCATACTACATATTTTCATTCAACCATTTTAACTTCATTTTCCCCTCGAAAATCCATTTGATAGATGTAGTCCTAATCTAAAATAGGACTTGATTTAAGATTTATTTCTTTGCGTTTTGCACTATTTTTAAGAAGCACTTTTCGATTTTTAAAAACCTTTCTATTCTGTGTGGCTGGATTTGACCACTTTTCTAAAATCCCTCTTTTGATATTTTTCACAAATTGTAATTCTCATTGTTCAAAATATTCCTCAAAAATATGCTTCCTTTTAGGCTTTCATATCTAAATCATCAATGGGAAAAAAATGACACTTGATCTCAAATAGTTCCGTACGAGTGTTATTAAAATACATGGCAATGCTTTTCAAACCAATGGAGTATTCTTAATGCATTTCCTTCTAATGATTGGTCGATAGATGGTATTGAAATACAGAAACGATTAAGTTATTATCGTGGCATGCTTTTTTCTCCACTTGTTCTGCTTCATGTGATGAGTATCAGTGTAATATGTGACCAAAGATTGCGGAGAATAATGTTCCCATGATATGAAAAAAAAAACGTTTATTCCAAACTAGATTGTGTATCGAGTCAATAAAGTATTGTCATTTTTGTAGTATCGAATCGTTAATGGGAGGAAACCTTTGACAAGAGCCCATCTAATGAAATAAGCGACGATGAAACAGATGAATTGTCTTTTGCAGATATTTACGACAATCAGACAGAATCAAAACGGAAATGATACACTATTTGAGATGTCAATTTCTGAACATGTCCATCCCTTTTGAAAATTTAACAACAGCTTGTCCATGATAAGGTATCCCTTAAACAATATTTACCACCAAAGCCATGGGAGAAATACGGGATGAAATTTTAGTTCATGTTTCATGTCGAGACAACTTATCTCTATTCTGCTGAAATAACTTTCGTTGGTGAATGCGACATAAAAGTAGGGAGAAATGTTGTTATATTGGGCACTGCTCGGAATATTACAGTTAATATTTTTTTTACAGATTTTATTTTTACCAATGAAATATTGAAGACGAATTGCTGTGTTGGAATTCTTACAAAAACATTGCATTGATTCTTCCGGAATTTCAGTTCTCAGGTGACCGGCGGTGTTTAGGTCGCAAAAGGATAAATCCATGCGTCATATGTGCCTTGAAATAATAAAAGCCCCTTTGAATCATGACATTAAAGCGTCACATGAAGGGAAAAAATCAAAAATAATTTTATTTTATAATCGAACAAAAGATGAAATAGATACGATGAATAATCTAGAAACTTGTACATGCAAAAGTGTTATAAGAAGGCAACCAGGCGTTTATTTTTTATAATATGTTCTAGCAGCAATGAATTATTTTGTTGTTTTTGTTCAATCTATTGTACAATGAACGCAAGTATTACAAAAGAAACCTTTCTAAAGATACTTGGTAAGCATCTTCCAGAGAATTAAAGAAATGTTAGGACAAAAAGAACGTGTTAATAGCAATAAGCAAGGAGTTATTAGCTGCCAAATGTGTTAGTTGAGATGTCAGAAAACGTAAATGAGGAAGGTATAAAGAATGCGGACATAAGAAAGATAAAAGTACTCATACCACGCATTTTTCTGCCAAGAACATATAAATATTTATCGTAAATCTTGTTTATCAAGGAAAAAAAATACCAAAAGTAATGTGAAGGCAACGCGTAAATAAACATAATAACGAAAAATATGAAATGCTTCATTTGTCTTTAAAAATCTTACACGGGGGCTTCCTGGATCCTTCCCTCCAAAAGTAGGAATGAACTAAGATTACATTCCAATGCACTGAACTCAATGAATACCCGGCTGTACTGGGAGGCTCGGCGTCAAGTAGCTAAGCACGGACGTTGGAGAAATAAATCAAAATTAATGATGACTAATAAGATAGAAAATTGATTATGTAGAAACTATTTCTTAAGGCCTGAATTAAATCTTTATGGACTGGATCGATTTGACCTTTAAAACGTAACTTTTTCTCAACAAAGTTAAAAATATTCTAAATGTTTGAAACGGCACAGCTTAGCCAAGGTGAATATTAAAGTCCCATTCTTCATCCACACGGGGGATGGACCTCGTAGTTTTGAGTGATGGTCAAATACCGACACCTTTTCTAACTTCCAAACCACACCGACACGAGGATGTTGGATCTTGGACAGATTTCAAGTGCAAAGTTGCTTCCTTCACTTGCCAACGTTTACCAAATGAATGCGCGCATCTCCCTTTATAAAACGACTGTCTTCAAAGTTCAATTCTTATTTGGTTCTTCCTTTGAAATACTTGTTCGCCCTTTTCATACTTCCTCCAAAGGAAATTTTCCTCCAATCAACACCTTTCCCTTCCTCGGATTTTCCTTCATGGAATCAAATATTTTGAAAGGGCTGATGCAGGAGAAGGAATTTCTTCAAAATGACAAAAAAGCTGACTAGTAGAAAAAAGAAGCTTCCCGAAGGAATTATTACTCGGTAAAGCAATCAACTGTACTTAAAATGTAGTACACTTTTTTCTGAGTTACGTTGAGGGCATCCATTGATAAGAATGGGAGGAAATATTTTTCTATTCGCTTGTTAATGGTTCACCCCTCATTTTTTTTTTGTCTCCAATCAACTGAACGGATTTTCCCTTCCCCATTTGTTCATATATTGCCGAAAAGTCAAAAGCACCCTTCTGAGAAAATTGATGATAAAGAAAATGTTGATTGGATCGAAAAATCTGTTAGGGTCAACAACATAAGTCTCTCCTAATTGCATTGACATTTTTCATTCGATATACAAAGTAGCTTTTTAAGAAAATTTAGTGAAACCGCAAAATTAAAAGAAAAAAAAAGCATTTACAGAAGATGAATAAATAACTGTCGTTGATTATACATATTTTACTTCAAAATTTATGAAAAATATATTTAAAAAAAACCTTGAATTATTTCCCTCTTAATAATTTTTTTTACAGGTGATGCTTAAAACGTACGATCCAATCAGAAGGATCCTTTTCTTTCAAGAATTCCATGTTTATATTTTGCTTCACATTTCTTTTTTGGCACTAAGAATCAGTTTGGTGAGAACTGATTCATCTTCAATTCCTCTTTGTTTAAATCATTTGATTTCGCATTCGAATGGAGATGTGAAATATATCATTGATTTTAACTAGAAAGCACTGAACCGTTCAACGCAGTCAGCTTTGGGTGTAAAATCTTATTTGAATCAAATTATGTATATCTTGGTATTCAGTTCAATAATAGCTATGAATATACAGTACTTTAAAGAGTTTTTGCACACACTTATTATATTATTTGTCTGACATCAAGAATAAACTCATTTCTTAAATCCCAATAATGATGTTGATTGTAAGTCATTAACAAAGTTAATTAACATTAATTTTAGTATATATTACCTGTATTAATGTAAATAGTTAGAATATAAAGTTCTTTTTCCAAAGAGTATTTAATCATAATACCAGGGATGTTAGAAATCTATTGACGAAAATGCACTCTTTTAATGGATTTGTAAATAGTAAGAAATGTACGAATTAATTTTTTCTGCAACATAAAGACAAAATATGCATTTCAGATTTCCATGTAATATACTGAAATCAACCCAAATGATCTCTCAAAAATTAAAAAGGATTTTTGACACGTAATTTGGATGCTTACATTGAATGAAAATATTGAATCCTTCATATTGCAGTTCACAGGTAAAATATTTGTTGTTGTAAGAATATAAGTATTTCAAGCAAGGATACAAATGAATCAATAAATTTGAACACATAAAATTTCACGCTTGATTATATAACTGAGTCAAATGATCTTGGGAAATTTAAGAGTAATATCTAATGTGGACATCAGAAGTAATCAAATTTTGAAACAGAATTTCAAATGCATAACAAACCTATACACAATTAAGTTTCCAACCCCACACAATTGAATGGAAAAAATTCTTACCATGATATCGTTTTCGTTGCACTTTTCTGCAAACTCCAATCCTGCCAACTTCCAGGTCCCTCGCTTGTTAATGATGACCGACTGAGGACAAAGATTTCTGTGAATCAACTTGCACGAATAGTGCAGAAAACACAAGGCTTCCGTTAGCTGAAAAGGTATTGAAAAAATTTATTTTTGATAAGCAATACTATTCTTTTCTTATTGAAAAATGAATTTTTATTCCAAATTACTTCCGAGCATTGAATTCTATGGAACTGTCTATAAAATAATCTGTCCTAGAGATGAAGAAATAACATTTTGCAGTCGAGAGAGTTTGCATGCAATCTGCTGGTTGAGCTGTCCTTTTAAAAGAAAATAACTATTTGTAAAATGTTTTTCTCATATCAACACAATGTTAATTTATCCAATTCTTTAATGGGAAGAATTGCATTAGGTTAGGATTTTCTTTTAAATAAAGGGATCAAGGGCTGCAATTATTTGAACTTTTGCTTAGACTCGAAAAAATGGAGGAAAGTATTATTTAAATAATTTTCAAAAGATTCATATTATTCAATTAGTTCTGAGACACAGCAAGTCATTATTTTAAAACTAAATAAAATGAACATTTTGAAATTTTAAAACTTTTCGAAAATATTTATTTTTTAATATTTCAGTCATTTCAGCTTATTTATATTACTTTTGCTATTGGAAATATAATTTATTACGGAATTGAAAATGCAATTCTTTGTTAAATCTTAATAATTCTTTTTGTAACTAAGCCCGAAGAAAACGCAAAAATTGTAAAAGTATTAATTTTGATATCCCTTAAAAATAACTTAGACTGTCCGTGCTAATTTTTGCAGCATTATAAGAAATTTCCAAAAGTCTCTCTTGAAAAGAATAAAATGTATTTGGGAAAAGATCATTGATATAAAAATGCTAGAAAAGAACGCATTTCGAGTGAGTAGTTTTGGAGACCTAAAAGGCTCAAAAAACTTGAAATTTCTTTAGAAATGATTGGATTTGGAGTTAGCTGACTGAAAAATGCATTTTTTTGTGACGTCATGTTTCAAATAGTGGGCAGCCTTAATCAAGTGCAAGGGTTATCACCATTAAAATAAAGTTGGATTGTTAGATAGCACCGCTTACTTGCAATAGACCATATTTGATTTCGAGATCCAAAAAAGAGTATTCTCTGACAAGCGGTGGAAGGTTTTGTGGCAGTCGCTCTTCCAAACATCCCAGTACATTCGCCAGAGTGCCCAGCACAGGCTCGGTAGCAAACGCCAATGCATCACTGAAATAAAATATTTTCAAATTTAGTACAAAATTCAGCTTCAATAGAAGCCTTCAATGTAACATAAAGGTATCTAGAATTTTATATAAAAAAGACTGTTTTTGTAATATTAAATGATCCAATAGAATTCAGTTGGTGAATGAATCTTGAATAAATGATAATCTCACAAAAAATAATCCCATGAGCCCTTCAAAATGGAGATGTAGGTAGTATATCATATTATAACTTTGTCTTAATATTTTGCTACAAGATAACTTTAACACATAGAATTGTGTCGGGAACTGTCATACAATTGTCATTATTTTGTAGTGAATAAAAAGTAAGACAAACGCGTTTCTAATTCGAAGGATTATGAATTAAAAACCTTCTTTAATATCATCTCGTTTGACAGTATATTTCTAAATGAAACCCAATTGAGATATCTCAAACATAAATAACATTATACGAGATTTCTTCAAAAACTAATACATTTATTTATCGGTTTCGTTAACAATGATAGGTATAGAAAATGACGCCTTTAACACGATTAATGACAACAATAACTCAGAAAAAGGGCAGCAGCAACTATATACTTCCCACAGAGTTCAGTATCAATTTATTTATGGATGTTTCCTCTGTACAAATAATTGATATTTACTATAAATTATAAATCAGTAGAATCCGAGTAGAACTCTTAACATGAGCAGAAGAAAAAGTTCTATTATTTCTGCAAGATAAATTAGGATTAAAAAATAGCTAGAGATACTTTAGAAACTTATAGGACCCCATTATTACTCTAAGAAATTATGTATGGCTTTTGTAATAAATAAAAGTAAAAAAGTCAGAAAATTTATATCACAAATGTCAGAAAAGTAACTAAAAAATAAAAAAAATTTCAAAGGATTTGTTACTGCCAAAGCAGTCTTTTGAAAGGTATTTATTGTCTTTGATATCTATCTTCGAGTTCTGAAGAAAATATTTATTGTAAAGTTAGCTGTCAGATGACACAGAGTTTTAAAATCTTTAGAGGATTGAAAACTTTCAGAAAGATTTTCGGAACACTACAAATTGTTTGAGGTCCACTTGAATACGTAAAAATATTCCTGCAAACTCAGCGCTAAAATGTTTTGATTTTTTAATCCCTTTGATTCAATTTAGGAAACTCTAATCTCCACTTTTTGAAGAATAGTAAATCAATTCAGGTTCCTTAGATTTCAATCTTGAGAAGAATTACTGTTCCCTCAAATTCAACCACCACGACTTAAACATTTTTAAAAAAATAATGTTTTCGAAGTGAAATAACCTCGTGATTAAGAAAAGGCAAACAATATATATTTTCCAGAATGCAATACTTTCCAACCTGAGGAGTGTTGTGTTGCAAAAGTGTCCCTTTATATTCAAGGAGGCTATTCTTCATGTTAATAAACAAATACACAAAATAAAATATTATGTACGTTTTTTATAAGTATATAAGACTTGTAAGGTATGTGAAATTAATAAAAATATTAATATACTAAAGAAAATAAGTATTTTCAAGTATAATAACGATACAGGAATAAAATATGTTACGAGGCGCATCCAGAAAGTAAGATTCCCTATTTTTTTAAAAAAAGAACTCACATTTTCAGGAACATATTTGTTGGCAACAAGTACAGCAATGTTTCAGCTATTTGTCAACATAGCCACCACCAGAATTGAGACACTTTTCGAATCGTGGGATCAACTTTTGTATCACTCTGTCGAAGAACTCTGCCGCCTGTGAATGGAACCAGCGTGTGACAGACGTCTTCAGCTCTTCTTCGTTGCCAAAACGCTCACCAGAGGACAGGAATTTCTTGAGGTGCAAAAAAAAAAAAAAGTGAAAATCGCTGGTAGCAAGATCAGAGCTGTAGAGGGAGGGGGGATGGCCAAACAACTCCCAGCTAAATTCCATCAAAACAACTGCTGTGCATCGAGCCGTATGTGGACGAGCATTGTCACGGAGGAGCACAACACTTGCATTAAGTATTCCACGCCTCCTGTTTTAAATGGCACGTCGCAGTTTCCGAAGTGTTTCACAGTAACGGTCAACGTTGACTGTCTCACCACGTGGGTGGAAGTCAATGAGCAGAATACCCTTCCTATCTAATAACACATCACTTTCCGCACCGACAGCGTCTGTTTGAATTTCCGGTGATCCACTATGCTGACAGTGCAGTGACTGCTGCTTGGTTTCCGAGATGAAGTACGAAATCCAAGTCTCATCGCCCGTGACGACCCTGTCGAGGAACTCATCGCCGTCATCGTGATGCCGTTCCAGAAATGTCAGGGCTGCTCCTAAGCGTTGAATTTTATGTTCGGGTGTCAGGGTTTTTGGCACCCACCTGGCGCACAATTTTTGGAACAGCAGGTACTGAGTGGCAATCTCATGCAACAAGGATCCGCGGAAATTGGCTGCTCAGCTCCGTAATCGTGAAGCGACGGTTCTCCATCACAAGATCAACATTGATGAGGGACAGTCGCCCTCTTCATCACGGAGACTTTGACGACCTTCGGACGCACCATCTGTTTACTCATGATAATCGGCCCATACACCTGACGATGAATTTCAATAGGCGCAATTCTTTCTGCATTTGAGAACTTTATCACTGACCGAACCTCGTAGGTGGCAGGAGAAGGAGTAAGAGTTTCCATTTCGGCTACCAAGCTACGGGCACGAGGTGGAACCTGTCCGGCTAGTATAGGATTGATACGCCATAGATCTGCTACGCATGCGCAATTGACAGGGCTAATTACGATTACTTTAAAGGGGAAAACATAGGAAAACTTACTTTCTGGATGAACCTTGTACATTGTTTTGTAGTTCATTAAATCAATTAAAACATAGAATGAAATACGATTATTGCGAAAGTTAAGGACACACAAAGCCCTCTGATGTAATGCTTTGTAATAACTATCGATTAAGAGCAATGCAATTTCGGAAATTAATCTGAATTATGTTGAATTTCAATTCAACTCAATTCATTATAATCTCATTAATCTATTGCACAATTTAAGATGCAAAACATTTCTACACGCCTCAAGTAGTAGCCTGTGAAGAATTGCTTATGATATTTTGAGAAAAAAAACACAACTACAGGTGTCTTTTTATTCGGCTGCAATCAATGCACCCATTGAAGTCGAATTTCACAGATCATATTTCTTTCAAATAACTATAGAAAAACCAATTCATTGTATCCCACGTGATTTCAAGCAACTCATTTTATAAGTCTAAGATTTACCTTTGAAAGAAAACGTGAGTGCGCCAATTACAAAAGAATAATTATGTGTTTAATTAAGATTTGATGGTAAATCTGAAACTATTCAATTGATTAATCAGAATTTGAATGTGTTATAATTAAAAAACAGTCCCACTAAGAATTTTAAGCATATATTCAAACCATATATTCAAATCTTTTAATAAAATACCATTTTAATTGGTAAATTGATATTGTTTGAAATGTGGAAAGGGAGGGGGAATACTCTAATTTTTTCTCAACAGCCTTTAAAGATGGAACCCATTTAGATAATTAATTTTCCTCTCAATTAATGACTTGACACTTTTCAGTGACTCACTCCGTCTCTTTCTTAGGAAATTAGATCTTTCAAAAAATACGATGGAAAATCACTGACAAACGATTGAGTGTATGATATCTTTTAATACATTGAAGAAATGGCTTGAACAAATTCAATTCACTAAAAAGAAAAAGTATTGTTAATTTTTTTCATCATTTATATGCTCAGTTCCAGTATTGTTTGGATGTATAATACTTTTTGTAATGAAATTAGTTTCTTGAGCATTCAGAAAATAAATCTTATTTGTATCCATCGAAGCTTTGATTCTGAGGATTGAATTAATATTTTCGAAAAGTTTTCATTAAAAGTCCAATTGACATATATGATAATAATTTTATAATTCTATTGTTGAAATATCTTTCGGGATATTTATTTTTTTCTTATGAACCATTTGGTTGAGAATTATATTTTTCAAAATAAATCGTTTGTCTGTAACCAAGTTATGAAATAGAATTTATAAAAAATAATGATTCCACGCCAGTGCATTGTATGATGCACTTCTTGTATAATAATGTTTTATATTAAAGGAGGATGTATTGTGCCCCTTTGTACAGAAGTTGATCAAGTATTGAGAACATACTTATTTCGCAAAGAGCATTTTCCATGGCTAGAAAGTTTCAGCTATGAAACGTCAAAATTAAAAATTTTCTCTCTTACCAGTATATGAATTAAATAGGCTGTGTTAAGAAAACGGATTTATAAGCTCCAAATTTCAATCCCTTAATGTAAAAACATAAGAAGCCTTTTCAAGTGGATATCAAACGCATTTACAACTCTAATTGTCTGAAGAAGGCTGTTAATCATGAGCAATACACTGGTAGATTGCCTCTAAGAAGTTTTCTTGACATTTCTGTTGATCGTGACAATAAAAAGAGATTGAAAGTTAAACATGAAACTATTTGGAAGCTTGTTTTCTAACATCAAGTTAAAATTATTGGAATTCTATGTAAAATAATTTTATACAAATGCAAGTAATAATGTTTCTGAGTATAATATTTTATGTAAAGTTTTAAGAGGAAAAATGAAAGGAAGATAATTCCAGGTTTCTTCGGTTCTGTCTTCTCAGGTACAGACTCAGACCGGATAAGACTTGTGTAGATTGAATGCAAAACACTAAAAAAAGGAACGAAAATCAATTGAACCTGACGTCATCAGCTGATGGACAGGAAAAGGAAAAAAAACTGTCTCCCCATTGAATAATGCGTGAAAGAAATCTTAAGGGCATGTCTTAAGGGCAAAAACGGAATCTATTTTTAACCACAAGCCAGTTCTATACATTCCTAGGAATAACAATGAAACAGAAATGTTACTAAAATATGTAAAGTAAAAAGCAAAACGGGTGTCAAAGCCATTCTTTTAACTTTGATTTTTTTATTCTAGTTTTAAGTAATTTTCAAGAACCTTTTTGTGTTTTTTCAGAATTTATTAAAATTCAATATGAAGAATTAATGATGAAATTTATGATGAAGAATTAATAAATGCTGATTGGCCAGAAAAATGCATATCCTAAAACGGAAAATCAAAAAGCAAAGTCAATTTTCTCCCGGTTGCCGACTGTGTGGAAAAGTTGATTAGACATTACCCTTGTAAGATGAATTTTGCAGGTTGAACCCCGCCAAGTCAGTAGATTTTCATGATACAGAAAATTGACAGCGTCCATGTCGTATGATAATGCGGCATGTTAAATATCCCTAGAGTGCGTGTTTGGCTAGGTTGCAAAATTAAATTCCACCATTTCGGATCATCATAGCTCACAGATGCCTCCCAATGGGGAGGAAAGTGGATTTCATTGAGGCAATCGGTATCCCACCTCTAGGGTGCTCTTGCATTGGTAATTGCTAATCTCAAGACCAATTGGATCACCCAGGAATCATTACAATATCATTTCTCTTTATTCTACTTTGGGGAATTATTGTATTCCTTTTGTTTCCTCTTTAATAAATTTACAATGATCCTTTCATTATTTTGAATCCCTTTTGACTGTAACTGAATGACTACGTATTAGTAAATAATCCATTGTTTCGTTTCTTGCTTTTTCCGAATGGATTGGTTAGAAATAAGTTTATTTATTCTTAGGGTACAAAAATGTTAATTTATAAAGTCAATGAAGAAAGAAAAAAAAATTTTTTTGTATAAAGATCAAAGGGAATACTCACTTGGATTCCTCAATGGGATGGTAAAGAGTCAGCAACTTGGGATGCTTCAGACGATCGAGTTGTCGCACACTGAATCTCAAAATCTCGGTAATAGTTTCCTTTCTCTTGGGCTTGTGGAGTTTCTCTGCAACCTTCTTTTCAAAATAGAAGACAGAAGCCTCCTGGGAAAGGAAATCCAGTCTTATGTAAAACAAAGGATCCATTCAAATAGAAAACAATTCCCTTTGACATACCAGCACTATAAGATGAATCAGACTGCTTTTCTACTTAAAAATCTCCCTCAAAAAACTTACAAAGGAATCAAAACCGTTAATGTCATCAAAGTTTTTAAAGCATCTTACGGCAGAATTGGACTCTCTTTGAAACAATATATATATATATATATATACACTCACTTCCAAAAGTTAAGCAAGGAGAGGAAAATGCTAATTTCCGGAAGCCAATCAGAATTGAAGAGGGTGCAATTCGCTGCAGATGCAAATATGTTAGGTAACAGCCAATCGTGCTTTCATGTCAAGAAATATGCAAAAAGGGCAGTTTTATAAGAAGCCAGCTTTATGAAGGGTTACAGAAGTTGATTGTGTAAGTGCTGATAGAAGGTGTTTAAAACTTTTGTACAATTTGTTTTCAAGACATACGTGTTTCTACGACTTCCAGAAAACGAATGGAAGATTCTGAGAGCTGGCGTCTGTGAGGCGCATTGAAGCAGGACAGTCGATCTCAGATGTTGCTCTTTCCTTCGGCGTTCATCATTCTGTAATTTCACGTTTATGGAAACAATTCCAAACCACACAGACAGTTGTCCGAAGGCCCGTAGGGGGTCGCCCAAGGGTTACAACCCCCAAGGAAGATCGATATATTGCTATTGTAGCCAAGAGGAATCCCATAGCGACCTCCACACGTGTGACATCTATGGTTACAGCGTCCATTGGTAAGGCTATATCTGCAGGTACTGTACGCTGAAGATTACATATGAATGGACTGTATCCCCGGGTACCTCGAGTTTGTGTTCCTCTATCCGTCCAATCAAGAGGGGCTCGATTAAAGTGGTGCCGGGAATATGGCAATTGGACCGTGTCTGACTGGGACAATGTCATGTTTACTGATGAGTCAAGATTTGCTCTGGAGCCAGATGACAAGCGTATAAGGATATGGCATAAACAAGGAACACGCAATCAGCTCCAAAACATCACCGAACATTACGCATTCCGAGGCGGAAGCATTATGGTGTGGGCAGGGATTTCATTAGGATACCGCACCGATCTGCACATCTTTAAACGGGGTTCTGTGACGGCTGTCCGGTATCGATATGAAGTCCTAGAACCCATTATGAGATTGTACGTGGCAGCAGTTGGTATTACTTTTGTTTTAATGGACGATAACGCACGTCTTCATAGAGCTGACATCAATAAGACTACCTGGAGAGTTAAGGGATTGCACGTATGGCGCGGCCAGCATAATCGCCTGACCTTAATCCCGTTGAAAATTTTTTGGATGCTCTCGGCCATGGTGTACCTTCACGTTTCCTACGTCCAGTCACTCTTATTGAGCTGGAAACTGCTCTACCAGAAGAATGGTGATTGCTTAATTCTGCGGTGGTTGACCACCTAATTGAAAGCATGATCAGAAGGTGTAAACTTTGCATACAGATGAGGGGGATCACATACCCTATTAATGCCCTTTTATTTCATTTTATGCTGTTTATTTTCACTTTATTCATAATTCTGTTTAAGTCTCCAGTATGACATTATCTGATAACTTACAAAAATTTAATATTGTTTTTATTTCTGTATATAATTATTGATTTTGTTTCATGTATAAATATATATGCAACTTTACTGCCAAATTTTGTGTCAATCAAAGCAGTATTTTTTGATTTTTTTGCATTTTACATCTTTGTGCTTAACTTTTGGAAATGAGTGTATATATATATATATATATTATAAAGAGAAAGGAAAAGGGAAACAGAGAGAGAGACTAAAAGAATCTAGAATATTTTCCAAGCATGACTATCGTTAAGAGCAATTCAGAAACATACTTTTACACTTAATCCTTACAATTATTATTTTATTTTAAACAGTGAATGGACAAAAATGTAATATTAGTTGGAATCTAATGAAATACACTAGGTCTGAATCTGTAAATTCGTTGGATCGTAACTTGAAAGGATAAAAAAGTCTCAATAAATGTCAAAATATTCTCAAAAAATTATATATATATATATATATATATAATATAATTAAATGATTTTTATAATTTTTTTGTGGTTGTGTCCTAAGTGTATGTATAATGTAAAACACACACAGTTTTTGTGCCCAAAATTTCATAAAAAGCTAACCATTTAATCTTTTTAAGGGAAAACTTATGAAGTGATTTTAAAATGCTACTCCTCCTACAAAAATTAACGTGCTTATATGAAATTTGATTGACAAGCACGTCAGACTATGTATAGCAAAAGTTGTTATAGGTTTTGCGATAACATCATTTGTATTTGTACAATACTTCTTCTTATAATGCTTATTAAAAATTCCTTAAAAATGTGTAAATTCTAAATTCAATTATTTTTAAAAAAATATAAGTATTGCTTTGATTGAAAAACGATGCCAACTTTAATTTGATGTACTATTAGTAACAAATTAAAAAATTTTCCAAGTATTAGGCACAATAGAAAAAAAGCCTTAGCATTTTAACAGATGACAAACTAAATATTTTATCTTTCCTAGATAAGTCAGTTTAAAGTTTTGATTTGCCATGGGGATGTGAATAAAAAAAGCGTAACGGTTATCACAACTCTGCGTTATTTAAACTTTGAGCTTTCAAATTTTGTGAGTTTGTAAAAAAGTATGTAAAAAATAATTTAAGCTAAAAAAATTCGATTTGATTTTTTGACCGATTTTTTTCAATTGAATCGTACTGTGTCCTCTTAAGGTAAAATCTGACTCGATATCTATGATATTTTTAAAAAACGTAGAAGAAAGATTCACCCTCTCGCTGTGCAACCCGTGATTTCTACGGACAACGTAGATGTGGCAAAATCCATGGGTTTCAACTCTTTAGTTGTGAACCCGCGGGCTGCTCTTGTTTATGTTTCCATTGACGTTTTTATGCTCATATTTGGATCATATCATTCTATATTTTAAAATAAAAACTCTCTTACCAAATTTGTTTGCATATTTTATTTCTAAACTGTACATTTAATATGTAGATATGAGCTACGTAATAAATCCATTCGCAATTTTTGAACCTACTCAGCAAGAGGGTGAAACTAATTATCATATTTAATTCAAAGGAAACAAATGACGAAAAACATTTTATCAAATGTTTAAGCCGATGCAAACATTTTTTAAGATAATATTCAATGAATACAGTTTTGAAAACTCAAATTTTGTGACAGTAGATGTACAAGATTTATTTAAAAAAGTTAGGTATGTGTTTTTTTCGATGAACAGAAAGAATATTGAAAGGAATATTATAAGTTAAATGCCCTTTTCTTTTCAAATACGTATGTAAGGAATATGTATAAAATTTAAAGAAAAGTGTTATATTAGAAAACAAAACGCTTTAGTTGGGCACAGGAATAATGATAGAATTCTATTTATATTAAATAAGAAAAACAGCACATTTCTAAAACAGGATCGAAATGAAATGCAAAGAGTACTATTTATAAAAAAATATAGCTTACAGATGTGTTTTTAATGTTCATTATTCATTCCTTCAATCAGTGTTTCTCAAACTTTCACTATTGGCGACCCAATTTTCAATCAATTTTTATCCCCCCCCCCCCTTATATAATAATAATGCGCTTTGGCACTAAAGCTACAATACGATTTTAATTATAAACTGTACGAATTAACAAGACAAGTATTACATTTGGTATTTGTTACTTTCAAGTAATATTTATGTTAAGCAAATTATTTTAAGTAATAGGATAATTATTGTTATTTTTCTTTTCTCTAATTTTTAAATTGGAACAGATTGCAAAATGATATTCAATTAAAAATTTATTTCCTCTATCATCCATTTCTAAAAGTATAAATGTTATTATAAAAATAGTCTAGTCTATGTTGCACTCTATCATATCCTTCACATTTGGCATTAATATTTAAAGCGAGAAGACTTCAAAATGTTTTATCCCGGGATAGCAGACACGCACTCGACACTAAAGTTAATAGTCGCGTGATGTGACTGAGTCATCCCAATGTTTTTCTTTTTTTTTACAATTACTTTTATTGCACAAGATAAAAACCACAATTCCAGTGAATAATTTAACTAAGAAAAAATATATTTACCTACTTTCAAGGACTTTTCATTTTTCCTTTGATAATTTGAGAAAAACTGAACTAAAATATTTCAAAGGTGCGTACCCTAATTAAAGGACACAAATCACAGACACTTTTCGCTTACATTACAGTAGTGCTTCTCAAACTGTGGGCGCGCCCCCTGGGACGGCGGGATAACCCTACAAGGGAGGTGCGAGCATATAGGAAATAAATGTTTTTAAAAATTAATTTACTGGAACGAAGTAAACAAAATACATTCTGACATATAAAAAAATACGCATTTACACTGATATAATTTATATATATCAGCTGGCGAATACTTCATCAAAAATAAGTTTCCATTTCCATACTTTTATCAACAATCTAATCCTATAACTAAATAAAAAAACCCATTTTATTTGATTTACTGTAATGGCACGATGAGAAATTTTTATTACGTTTTCTTTTTGAACCTAAAACACTACTCTTTCAGAAGAAAAAAAAACTCAGACCCAGAGAAAAATTCTAGCAAGATAAAAATTTCATCACTGTTATAATTATTATTGAAATGCTGTACAATATCTGTAGAAAGAAAAGGAAACTTGTTTCTTTTAACCCAGAAAGCAGATTTGCGTCAGTCATCATCATTTTCATTGTTTAACTTAGGAACTTATCAGTATGATTAGTTGTTTCCTTGAAGGATTATTTGTCTAAGATTTATTTTTATGGGTATTCTGAAACATGTAAAGCATGATGAAATACGCGTTTTACACAATTCATTTTTTAGAACTAACATCCATATTTTTATATTGAATACACTTAACACGGGAGCGGTCGCGCTGGGCTCAAAGTCAAAGGACAGCTAAACTACAATAATTTGAACAAAATATGAAGGTTTTGCTTGCAAATACCATTCCTGTAATGTTAGCGAAAAGTGTCTGTGATTTGTGTCTTTTATTAAGGTTAAGTACCTATGAAACATTTGAGTTCATTTTTAATGGATTTTTTCTCAAATTATCAAAGAAAAAATGATAAGTACTTAAGAGTAGATAAGTATATTTTCTCTTAGTTAAATTGTCCGCTGGAATTGGGATTTTTATCGTGTACAATAAAAATAATTGTAGAAAAAAAAAAACCATTAGGGTGATTCAGTCATTTCTCGCTACTATTAACGTTAGTATCGAGTGCGTGCCTGCTCTCCCGGGTTAAGACATTTTGAAGTCTTCTTGCTTTAAATATTAATGCCAAATGTGAAGGATATGATAGAGTGTAACATAGACTAGACTCTTTTTCCAATGACATTTATACTTTGAGAAATGGATAATGGAGAAAATAAATTTTTAATCAAATATCAGTTTGCAATTTGTTAAAATTTAAAAATTAGAGAAAAGAAAAATAACAATAATTATCCTATTACTTAAAAGTAATTTGCTTAAAATAAATATTACTTAAAAAGTAGCAAATACAAAATTTAATACTTATTTTGTTAATTTCCATGGTTTATAATTAAGATCGTATAGTAGCTTGTGACGGCTCACGCGTCCTTTCTCTAACATAACCTCTGTGTTCTTTGACGGCCACGATTAATGGCAAACTTTTCCAACCCAAATCCAAGAAGTGAAACGAAGGATAGCTGCAAATAAGATAACCTTTAAAATGACAGAAGTTTTAGTAAGCGCGATGGCAATTTAGAGAAAGTTCAATGTAGAAAAGGTAGAAGTGTTGATAGATGGCTTACCTAGAATCAAGACACAATCCCGCCATTCAACCAAGGTACATACCATTGTACGCCCACTTAGAGAAATATTTGAAGTGGATTGGACGTTGCGTATTCAACCAAGGTAGGAAGATTATATTCTGAACGCGAATATATTATTGAGATTGAGATTAGGCGGATATAATATAATTATATTGATAAGTGATCTAATTGCGCGATCTGTGTTAATTAAGACTACGTGTTTTGGTTTATACTCACTTAATATGTTTGTTCGATATATAAGTAATTTAAGTTAAACTTTTAATAAAAGTCATATTAAGAATTCTAAAATGTCTCTTCATTCCGAGAATCCCACAACTCTAACTTACGCTGAAACCCCAAGATATGGTCGACAAAGATCGACCATATCACAAGCTGTAGTGCCAAAGCGCATTATTATTGTATAAGGGGGGCGTGATAAAAATTATGGCTGAAAACTGGGTCACCAATAGCGAAAGTTTGAGAAGCACGGAATTAGAGGAATGATATTTGAAAGCAAAACAGTCATATTTTGTTCAAATTCTTGTAGATTTGCTGTCCTTTGACTTTGAGCCCCGTGCGACCTCTCCCGGGTTAAAAGTGTATTCAATATAAAAATATGGATGTAAGTTCTAAAAAAAAGAATTGTGTAAAACGCGTATTTCATTATGCTTTATTTGTTTCAGAATACCCATAAAAATAAATCTTAGTCAAATAATCCTTCAAAGTGCTCTCTGTGTCTTTCCAAATATCATATAAATCTTTCACATGGAAAAAAACGCAACAGAAATACATTATTTACAACTTCCTTAAATGAAAAACAAAAACATAAAAGAATTGACAAAACTAATCATCATGCGGTGGTATTCACCAAAGACCCACTTCCTGTCGGGAACGAGTGACGTCTCAACGGTCAAGTAGTTTCTCGTGGGAAAGTATCCCAGGTTGGACACCTCGATTGCGATGTCCTAAGGGAAGTCAACCTCTGACCTCCCTTGATCTAGCCGAGAGTAAGTTACCGGCGCAGTTCCCCTGCCAGCCACCGGTTTCAAAGTACACCGCTCGAAGGCGGCCTTGGACCAATAGAAGAATGGTTTCACCGAATACGTCCCAACAGAAGTGACTACACATCACGTGTCACTTTCGTGGGCGGGACGTATTTCACCTAAAAAGAGACTCTGGAATCTAGAGAGAGACAGAAAGCGACACCAACGCAGATACATGATCTGACTCCAAAAGTCTCTCGAATTCCAACAGCCTTACCATCATCTGCGCCCCAGCACTTTTACAGCTCGTTTTCACGCCGCCTTCATCAGGAGCAAATATTATTGTCTCAACAGCACTGCCTGTAATAGAACATTATCATCCCGGCAATACAGCCGCAGCAATACCAATAAGTTCTAAGGTCAAACGATGATCAGCAAATCTGCTTCCTGGGTGAAAAGTGAATAAGTCTTCCTTTTCTTTCTACAGCTAGTGACCAGCATTTAAGAGTTTGGGACTTGGAAAAAATGTCTAAATTTTTCTTTTTTTCTTTTCTTTCCATAACTCTCGAAAAGGAAAAGCTTATGACGAAAACTAACAAAGACCTGGACATTCCAAAGAAAAAAAGTGCTTCGCCTCGAAAAAAGTTTTAAATGTTTCTTTTTATTCGTTTTCGAGAACGTTTTAGAATTTTCAAAATTCTAGAATTAAAACGTTTTTCTTTTTTCAATAACTTTTTAAAACATAAATGTATTTAAGAAAATGTTTACAATAATTAAAAAGTTTAAAATTCCTAGAGCCGAAAGAGGGGCCGTTTGTTAGAATCCAATGGTAACTTTATTTTAATGAATTTTTAAAGCTTTGACCATTTTCCAAATTCAAGTGAAAAAAGTTTATTTTTTTTCCAATAACTTTCGTAAATAGGGTTCTATTTTGGTAAAATTGAATTCTGAAGAAAGACCTTTAAATTTCTCATAAAACTAGGTACTTTTTGTCAAAAACAGTTCGGCAGTTTCCTTTTTATACGTTTTTAAGACTTTTGCCATTTTTCGAAATTCTCACGTAAAACCTTTTTTTTTTTTTTGGGGGAAATTTAAAAACAAAAAATTTTAAAAGAAAAGGTTTTAAAAAAATAAAAAAATTTATATATATATATATAAAATTCCTCACAAAACTAGGGGCTTTTTGATAAAAAAAAAGATTAGAAACTCTTCGTTCTATTAAGTTTTGAATTTTTGACCGATTTTTGAAATTCCTCGAAAAAACGATATTTTTATTCTCGTAACTTTTGCAAAAATGCATTCATGATAAAAAAAAAATAATAATAGAAAAGGAAGAGAGAGAACTCTAAATTCCTCACAAAACGAGGGGTCTTACTAGAAGAAAGATCAGTAACTTTTTTTTTAATGAAATTTGGAAACTTTGAAAAGCTGGACAAAAACCCCATTTTTCCACGGGGCTGCGGGGGCCCCAAAATTTTGCCATCGCTTTGACATTTGAGACCAAAGTTACTCTATGAGTGTTCAATCACAGGGACAAATTTCAAGAGAATGTAAAGAAAATGTTCCGAAAATGTAAAGAAGTTTTGAACATTTTGGATGGTTCGGAAGTTATAAGCATATAAAAAAAGTGAATTAATAAAAAAAAAAAGGTTAAAACCCCAAATTTGCCGCGGGGTGCAGGGGCCCCCTAATTGACCGATAGCTTTGAAAATTGAATCGTGAGCTCATCTTGACGAGACCTATCCTTGGTCTTTTTTACGATCGAAAACTCCCGTAAGCTCCTGAGTTGATAAACCCCTCCTGTCACCCCTCGGCCGAATTGGGTTTCCCCTTTTGGGTTACCCGCCTTCAAGGCTGAACAAAAAACGTTATATATTCTTGATGTACTCAACTTGACCTTTCTGAACCTGTATTGCTTTTGTCGATAGGTACATTAGTTTAGGAATTACCGCCCCCGAAAATGTTTTTTTAAGAAAAAAAAGGCCCCGTAAAAAAATTGCGTTTTGTTCAAATAACTTCGTCCGGGAAAGAGCTTTTTTCGTGAAACCACGGTCCTAGGTTCGTTAGAGAGCGCCAAACACAAATTCGAGGTTTGATCAAAAAAATTCCCGTAACTTATTTTTAATTATTTTCTTAAAAATTTTCTTATATTGGGGGCCCAACATTGCACAATTTCTTTCAAAAAAAAGAAACGAGTTTCAGTGTAAGAGTTCTATTACATATTAAAATTTCTCAAAGGATATTCAAATAAAATTTGGAGTTACGGGGCCCGTAATTTTAGGGTCCCTGCACCGAGGGGGGGGTGCCCTTGGGGGCTAGAACTTAGAGTTTATTGCACATTGAAGAACTGCATGAAACCTTTCCGAAATTGTATAACTTTTGTAGATAGTGTTTAGACTTCGTTTGTTTTTTGCCTTCAAAAGAAATTGCAATTCGAAATGACGTCACGTGATACTTTGAGGGCCCTCGAAGCCCCAAATTGCACCATTGTTTTGAAAATCGAGACCAGAATTTCCCTAATAGGGTTCTATCACATGTTCAAATTTCAAGAAGGTATTCGCGTAAGTTTTGGAGTAAACTGGCCTCGTAATTTTAAATTCCCCACCCCAAGGGTGCCTCCCTCGGGTCTGGAATTTTTAAAAGTATTACATTTTAAAGAACTCTACGAGACCTTTCTAAAAATGTATAAATTCCTTAAAGATTTTGTACAGTTCGGGAGTTATAAGTTTTTGAAAAAAAGTGAAAAAAAAAAATGAAAACCCAATTTTCCGCGGGTCTCAGGGGGCTCCTTAATTGACCGATACCTTTGAAAATATAGTCGTGAGCTGACCTCGACGGGAACTCCACACTCGATCGAAAACTGCAGTAAACTCCCGAGTTGCAGGACCCCTGTCTCCTCTCGGCTGATTAGGGTCCCCCCCCCTCTGTAAGACCGGAACATAAAATTTATATACTCTTAATGTGCTTTACGAGACCTTTCCGAAAATACATAATTCTTGTCTATCGATTGCTTAGTTTAGGAATTAGAGGCCCATAAAAAAGCGTTTTTTTTAAATAACTTCCTCCCGAATCGTGCTTCCTCCATGAAAACTTGGTTCTGGGCTAATCGGAAGAAGACAAATCCGAATTCGAGGTTCGATTTGAGAAATTTCCTTTACTTTTTGAGTTAATGTCCTTTTTTTTCCGTATTTTGTAAGCCCCGGCTTCTGACAAGAACCCTAATAGCACTACTACTCTTTTACTGTTATATATTCGTAATCTACTTGACAAGACCTTTCCGATGATGTATAGCTTTTGTATGTACTCCAAAATTTTGTAGCGAACCCGGGGCCCAAAATTGACCTATTGCTTTGAAAATTTATCCAAAATTTCCTCTACACTTCATCTATCCTCGGTTTCATTCACGTAAGGAAATTCGAATAAGTTCCGGAGTTATGAGGCGAATTCCAAAAAGGGGTTTTCTTTATATTTTCAAAATCCTCTTGACGAGACCTTTCCGAAAATGTATAATTTTTTAAGATAGTCCTATTAGTTGGAAGGTTATTCTTAAAAAACCATTATCCAGGTAAATTCTCACCTGTGGAATTTACCTTTTACCTGTAACTCTCGATATTGTCAGATCGGGCGTACTTGTAGTCGTTGCCAAACAGAACGGATGGAGTGGATAACTGTTAGACGTCTGTGACGTGTCGAATGACGTCATTCTTTGTTTATTTAAACTTTAACTGCATTTTATAGGGTTTTTTTCAACTTTCGGACTTGGAAAAAATTTTTGAATTTTCCTTTTTTTCATTTCTTTCGATAACTCTCGAAAACACAAAATCTATAATGACGAAAACTAACAAAAACGTCGACATTCCTAAAAAAAAGTTCTCTGCTAGAAAAAAAGTTTGAAATAATTCTTTTTATTCATTTTCGAGACATTGACAAATTTTCGAAATTCTAGCTTTAAAACGTTTTTCTTTTTTTAATAACTTTTTAAAAAATAAATGTATTTAAGAAAATGTTTCAGGTAATTGAAAAGTTTAAAATCCCTTGCCAAAAGAGGGGTCTTTTGTAAATATCCATTGGTAAATTTTTTTTAAAGAATTTTTGGAACTTTGACCTTTTTCCAAGGTCAAGTGAAATCAGTTTTTTTTTTCGAATAATTTTCGTAAATAGGGCCCTATTTTTAAAAAATTGGATTCCAAAGAAAGACCTTTGAATTCCTAACAACAATAGGTGCTTTTTGTCAAAAACAATTCGGTGGTTTCCTGTTTATTTGTTTTTCAGACTTTCGCTATTTTTCGAAATTCCCACGTAAAACGTTCGTTTTCTGCTCATAACTTTTAAATCATAAACCGTAGAAGCAAAAGCTTTAATGAAAATTAAAGAATTTAAAATTTTTCACAAAACTAGGGGCTTTTCGATAAAAAAAAGATTAGAAATTTTTCGTTCTATTACGTTTTGCGTTTCTGAAAGGCTTTCGACATTTCTCGAAAAAACGTTTTTTTTTTATTCTCGTAACTTTTGGAAAAATGCATTCGGGATGAAAAAATTCATGGAGGAAGAAGAACTTGAAATACCTCACGAAACGAGGGGTCTTACTAGAATAGGTCGGTAAATGCGTAAAGTACATTGCTGGCCACCGTAAATGCAACACCAAGAAAGACAAGAGATAGCAAAACAAAATTTATTTTTTAGATAACATGTTTAGACCAAGTATCAAATGATTAAATGTATAGACTTCTGTGAAGTGTGGTTCATGCCAGAATCAGTAGCCAGAGTAGCCTCCTTTATTGGAGATCACCACTGCCACACACACTTCGGCATTGATTCAAAGAGACTTTGGATGTGTTCTTGGGGTACAGCAGACCAAGCAGCTTCCGCACGTTGTCAAAGTTGATCTGGTGTGGCAGCTAGGGATGTATTCTTTGTCAATCATTGAGCAACCATGGACCGCATGTTTTCTATCAGAGAAAGATCCGGAGAGCGAGCCGACCAGGTAAGCAATTCAATCTGATGATTGACAAAGAACCTTTGGACAATGCGTGCCACGTGTGGTCGCGCATTATCCTGTTGAAATATGGCTGTGGCCAAGCCCTGAAGGTAAGGAAGGACAACTGGCTCGAACACCTCGGAGATGTAGCGCTAACTGTTTAAAGTACCGGCTATGCATACTAGAGGAGTGCGAGAGTTATATCCAATACCGCCCCATAACATAATACCCGGTGCATTACCCGTGTGGTTGTGCATAACGCAGCTGTTCAGCATCCTCTCTCCACGGTGTCTCCAGACTCGAATCCGACCATCGTGGTGTGTTGCATACAGATGCGTGACTCGTCAGTAAAGATAACTTCATTCCATTCTGCCGCTCACATCCTTCTTTCAGCGTACCATTGGTGGAGGACACGTCTGTGGTTCTGCGTCAAGGGTAGACCAAGCAATGGATGTCTTGCGGACAGACCACTCTGCTGTAAACGGCGTCGAATGGTACGCGCAGACACTGAATGATGCGTTACAGACTCAATGTGTTGTGCAATGGTTCGTGATATGACTGAACGATCCGTCACTGCCATGCGCACAGTTTGCCTGTCCTCACGTGAAGTGGTGCACTGAGGTGGATGCAATCGACCACGTCGGTCCGTCGTATCCTCCTGCATCCAACGGTCACATATCTGCATTACAATTGTTTGGTTTCGTCCAACACGACTACCGATTTTCCTGAAAGATAATCCACAATCTCGGTAGGCCACTATCCTTCCTTTGTCGAACTCGGATACTTGATCAAAAGCTGATCGCTGTTTTTTTACGAGACATAACTGATCGTTTTTTGAAAAACCACAATTGTCGAACCTGAAATCGTTGAAATCTCCAAATATTAAATAGTGCTACAGGAGCGCGTGATGTGTGTCAGCGCTGAAATTCTAATCATTTGCATATCTCACCTCCGCTAATGCATGTTGTAAATTTCATGTTATTTGCTTGCTTCCTTCAGGGTGTTGCATTTACGGTGGCCAGCAGTGTATAATTATTTAGATAAGTGGTCTAAGTTACGCGATCAGGTTTAACTATTGCTTTGTGTTTGGTTTCTTAGATTCTCACTTATTAAAATTTATCTAAATTATTAGAGAGATTTAAGTTATATTCTTAATAAAATTATATTAAGAATTTTAAAATGTCTGATCTTTTTGAGAATCCCACACCTCTAATTCACGCTGACAATCAAAGATATGGTCACCATAGAGCAACCATATCACAAGGTGTATATATGAAAAATAGTTGTCATTTAATGATTGTATATAAAGTATGGAATTTGTAAAATGTAATTGTATGGTGTGATATTTAAAGAGTTTTTCCTTTTCCTGTCTTTTCTTAGGTCTGAATTGTAAGCCCTAGAGGCAACCATGGAATTACCTTATACAGATGTAAAGTGAAATAGTTTTAAGTATATTTAAAAATGTGTTTGGTATGTGTAAGGCCCTGGTTTTTTTAACCAGAAGCTCTGTGGTTTTTTTCACCGGGTCTGTTACCCGAATGGGATACACCTTAAATAAATATGTAAAAGTGAATCTGAGTTGAGCAAAAACATATAAATAATAATCTTGGTATAGTTATTTGAGTAAAATTATTGTGGATATTAAGTTAAAGTTTAAGACAAATATTGAAAGTTAAAATTTCAGAGGAATGTCGAAAGTTAAAATTTCAGAGGAATGTTGAAAGTTAAAATTTCAGAGGAAGGTTTAAAGTTCAAATTAAGACGAATAAAATTTAGGCACGTAATTTCTTAAGGGCCATTAAGACCCTCGAACAAATCATGTTTTTCTTCTTGGAGGAAGTTGTGGCAGTCTCATCATGTTTTCTACTAAAAACTCCTCTTGGGTTCTTTGGGCCCCAAAAAAGGCAAATTCTTTCCAACCCAATCCAGAAGTGAAGCATGAGTATGCAAGTTAGGAACCTTTTAAATAGCAGAAGTTTAACGTAAGCGCATGATCTATTGGGAAGTGATGATGCTAGTTTGAGTTTAGGCGCGTAAACTGAAGTCAGAGAAGTAAGCCGTTGTTCTAGTGTGAAGCAGTCCGTGACAGGACTATCAAGTCAAGATGGATACTATTCCATGCGAGATCAAGTAAAGATATTTAGGATCCGAAAGGATTGTTATTAACCAAGAGATTAAGGTGGGATAATTCTGTTATCTATTAGGAACTGTGTATAAGTTGAGATTAGGATTAGGTGGGAATATAGTGATTGAAGTCGCACTTATTTGGTAGTACGTATTGTGTGTTTTCTCACCTCAGATCCGCTAAGTGAAAATATAAATAATATCATTGTTAGTGTTTAAGTTAAGATCTTAATAAAGATATATATTAAGATCATGTCAACGCCTGGTTCTTCATTCACTGCCACACATCTAGGTCATGAAGATAACATAGATGTAAGGCATCACCCACGGGCGAATACCTTACAAGTGTAGAAGTAACTATTTTTTAAAGCTTATCTCTTTTGTCATTTTTAAGACTATCGTTTTTATATCCGGCGTATAATGCTCACCCTTAAATTTCAATTTTATTTTTTGCATTAAAAGTGTGCGTAATACGGATTTTACGGTATAATTTATATAATTAATCTTTTCTTGTCAAAATTGACATACCTAATGATTGAAGTTTGTTAATTTTGAGTAGATATTAGATATTAGTAGATATTAGAGTACGTGATTGTTTTTATATCTTATTTAATTTCCTAATGCAGAAATATTTTATTCATGTGCGAAATGAAGCACAAATCTATTGCACGATTTTTTTATTCACTTTATATGATCCATTACCAGAGTCGTATGTGTACTTAATATAATTATAATAAACTTAAATTTCCATTGTAATGGATATTTTTACTATCCCATGGTTTCGACAAAGTTTATGAATTTTACACGCTAAAAATAGAATTACATCTACAATTCTTTGAAATAGTAATTTTAGGTTACTGACTACATTTGGAGCAACAATTTTGCAAAAACATATTATAATTTTTTTTAAGATCTAGTGTCACTTGAATTAGAATATAAATATAAAATTGTTTTGAGATTTTTATTACAACAGAAAGAAAGAACTAGTTAAATGCAATTTTTTTTGGCGGAAAAAAAAATGAAAAGAAATGACATTTTCAAAACATTTTTTTTATGGAAAATGCTTCTACATAACATTTTTCTACATATAGGTATATAACTAGTAATTCTTAACAAAGCCTTAACTAGGATTTTTAAAACAATCATATTATTTTTAGAGTTACTGTTAATTGAAATAATAACAGGTGTGCTTTTTATAAAAAATTCTCTATTTTGATGGTTAAAATATGAACAAGTCCACTTCTATAAATTATATACTTCTAAAAAGTCCAGTTTAGGTGGGGACCCTCGGGAGTTCCTCGAATCAAATAACAAAAACTAAGCATTTGCATAATCGAGAATTAGCTAATAAGGTTGTGGAAATTCGGAGATCTGTTTTAATAATGAGTAAGACAAATTGCACTTCTCTTTATACTGACAACGATAAGAATGTTGTCAAGATCTCATTTGCAAGAGTACATTATTTTTGTTCTTGATCATTCTGGGCCCCTACAATCGCGGGGGCACTGTACACCCCCGATGGCCGGTTCTGGGTAAAAAGCGAAAATAGAGCTAATAAAATACTGACTTGTTCATTTCATCTTTTCACTGAAACAGTTCAGGGATTTGATCAAATCACTAATATGCTGTTGTCGTGTGTTTTTATCCTGGGAACATATAACATACAAGTGAAGAAGAACAGAAGGCATACAATACAACAGAAGAATATACACATTTATTACAGATGATGATCCCAGCATATAACAAGAAGGGGTGCTCTGCTTTTCCTTTCGAGACGGGAATCCATTACAGACGGAAGACCGACTTCTTTCCCGAAGAACATACAACCATCTCTTACTCGGGATTCGAACCCGAACCCACTCGGTTATAAGTGGAGGGTCATAGCCACCATACTGGATGGTCGACAATCACTGATATTAATCAGGGAAATGACCTTTAAGAGACGTTATTTTAACATCTTCCGTGAATTGATCATATTCCTTAGGGATTGGATCAAATTCCTAATTTCGTCATTTCCCTGCGACATATGCACGGAAGTGTGTTTGTTGCATCTCTCTTCAACCACACCGGTGCAAGGAACATGTTGGTTGGGATCACTAAAATTGGTCTAGAGTGATGTTCTCTGACGAATCTCATATCAGTGTGACAAGTTACTATAGCCCACCAGTTACTGTGAAGAAAGCGTGGAACACGTTATGCACAAAAGCTTGTTTATGAACGTGATCGGCAAGGTACAGGCGTGATGGTGTGAGCAGGCATCATGCAAAATGTTAGAACATCGCTTCACATCTTTAAGCGAGGAAGCGTTACAATGTCATGGTATTGCAGAGAGATTATTCTGGATCATGTTCGTATTGTTAGAGGTGCTGTAGATCAAGACTTTCTGTTTATGGACGGTAAAATGGGCCACACTGAAGCGTTGACGCACTGCAAAGTGAAAATATTCTCCGCATGCAATGGCCTGCTTACTCTATCCACCTAAATCCTATTGAACATGACTGGGGTGCTCTTGTCAAACGCATTGCACAAAGAACCATCCCTCCATCCATCAATAGCTCAAAACCACCTTAAGACAGGAGTGGGACCCCAAAGGACTCCTCGATAGTGTAGTGAAGAGCATGGAGAACAGATGCATAAGGTGCATTAGTGTCCGTGATCAACACACATCTTACTAAGGTACTCATACCTGCATTATTCTAACCTGAAGATCAATTTTTTTTTGTACCTGTTTTTAAATCCTTCAAGGGGCATCTTTTTTTTTAAATTTTTTTTTTAATTCTTCGATGTGGCAATACCTGTACCATTTTGCATTATAATAAATACACATCGTCCCTACTAAATACGTACTTCGTTTCATTTCTTCAATCATTATTTATTCTTAATTATTCCGAAAAATGTAGCTGTTCCTTAGCAATTATCAATCAGTGTATTTTATAAACTTCGGAGTGGAAACATATATTATTTACGGCAAACTGAAAAAAAAATACAGCAAGAACGAATGGATTTACTTATATCGACGATATTATCTAGTTATTGTTATAATGGATAGTAATTCCTAGGATATATATAATATAGTTTTTTTTTCTTTTTGGAAATTTACACATGAATATCTTGCGCGTTCATCAGGAATTATTCAGAAGAGATTATTCAAAATAATATTAGAGACTTTTCCTTATTTTATGACTTAAATTAAGAAATTAAGTTTAAACAATATTTCGCTATATTTACAAAATCTCGTAGAGAAAAATATTTGTTAAAAAGTATTTTCTAACGAATCTCTTAAAAGAGAAATAAATTTAAAAGATACCAAAAACGTGCCATAAATTACACTACATTCTGTAAGTATGTTGCTCAAGTTTGTGAATACTGATTGAATCCTTACATTATTAGTTGTTGAAAGTTTCTAATATATATATTTTTTTCATTTTTGGGTGTTATTCTCAAATATACAAATAAATATGTTACTATTTTGGGCCTTCCCACTCTTCTTTCTGTAGTTGTTTTGTGTACAAATAGCCATAAAGTTGAAAGAATCAATTGACAGCGAATCATTCCTTTTGAAATGAATTTTATTGATTTCTATGTTAGTATTCAATCAAGAGTTGATGATCATCAGGAGGGTTTGGAAAGTGGGGTGCCAATTGATTCGATCGTGGTTCAAAATGACGAGGATCTCCCCCATTGCTTTGAACAGTGACTCAAATCAATCGAAAATGTATCCATTATTTAGTTCACATTACCGGATTTGTTCCGTTCAAATGCGCGCGCAATCCAGTAAAAAATAATCCATACTTTGCTTGGTTCCAAATCGTTCAAGAGTAAAAATTGATTTCTCTGTATTCCCCTCCCTCTTTCAAGATCTCCATGCAGTGTACAGCGGAAGAGAAGGTGTTTATTATACAAATATATTTACATCCACCAGTAATGGTAGTGCGCGTGAGTACAGAAAATGCAATTCTAAAATAGTTGCATTTGTCACAAAAAAATTTAATTCTGTGGAATTGTTAAATGTCACCATACTTTATAGCGCAAATAAGTACAATTTAACTA
Organism: Trichonephila inaurata madagascariensis; assembly: GCA_019973955.1. Taxonomy (NCBI): domain Eukaryota; kingdom Metazoa; phylum Arthropoda; class Arachnida; order Araneae; family Nephilidae; genus Trichonephila; species Trichonephila inaurata. The sequence goes on from BMAV01016387.1 coordinate 264,150, forward strand.
GTAAATATAAATTCCAGATACTGTTTTGAAAATATATTTTCTTAAATGTAATGATGCTTTGGAATATAAATTAATCAATTCTTTTTATTCTACTTTGTTCATCAACTCTTTTAATTCGAATCATTATATTTTGTAAAATAATTTAAGTTATGCTTTTCTAAAAATGTCAATATATTCTATTTATAATAGGCTAATTATTACATGAAATTATTTGTATTTTATTGCAAGAAAAATCTTAGCGTTTTTCGATGAGTTTTTTGAAAATAATGCTGTTTTTCGAAGAAAAGACGTTATTTTTGCTTTAACGAATAGCGACGCAGATTATCTAGAAAATCTGTCCATATTTAATGTAAAATGTTTTTGTGTATGTTTAATGTATTAAAGGAGAAATGAAACAACCTTAACGGATACAGATTACCTAGGTAATATGCCCAATGCTTTATTGCTGTAACAATGAAATTTAGAGATCTTATTTAAAATACTAGCAGTTTGGCATTTTATAAAAAATTTGTTTTCTTGTATACATATTTGGGATTTCCTTGATTGCATCGAGTTGAAAAGTAATTAAGAATAATTAATTAATTTAAAACTGCTTTTGTACGACATTTCTCCTATTCTATGAAACAGAAATATGAATTATATCAAAGCGATCAAAGCCCATTGATAAAAAGGAAATAAGATCTCTCAAAGAACAATAAAGAAAATTGTATTGAAGGATGAAAACAAAAGAACACAAAAAAAGCTTCAACTCAAAATTTTCTATTGTTTTGTGTAAAGAAAGAGATTACAACTAGCGTTAGATTAAGTCCCACACGTTTGCAAACTTTGAGATGTAATTCTTTCCTTTGATTTCCAGTATGCACTGCATTATTTCATTTAATAAATGAATTTTTTAAAAATTCAATCCAATCCGTGAGTAATAATATAGCGACAGGACTCATACAACTGGACAGGACCACATTTCTAATCTTACTGAATATTATACTGACAAGCTCAAAATTCTCGTTTTTTGGACAAATTAGCACTATATTTCATAATTTTAATTTACTTTAACTCCCCCTTTAATAAACACTACTTTAAAAATGGTAAATTCCTTCTAATTTTGAATGTTTTAACACTATACAAGGGTCTATTATCAAGCATAGTTTGTAAAACTACCCAATAATTTTATTCAAAAGAAGATAAAGATGCATACTGTTACGAAATATTCTTAGTTTAAAAAAAAAAAATTGTGTTTTTTACACGAATATTAAGTACTTTGAATTTACAGGTTTTGATTTTTTCTTGATCCGCATATCCCAAACTGTACAAGGTTTTGGTAAGTTATACAATTATAAAAAATTGGCAAAATAAATAAATAAATAAAATGAATACATAAACTGCTAATTTTCCTAAGTTTTAAGTGTAATGCGGAAACGGAAGACATTTTTCGGAAAGGCAGCTTTTCCGGCGTTCAAAAAAGAAAAACATTTGGCTAACCTTAATATATATGTATGGATCGGTGTATAAAACTTCTCAAAATTTTAATATTGCACTACACACATTCTTTCAGCTCTTACAATATTCATATATATATATATATATATATATATATCATATATATCTACTAGCTGCATGGCCCGGCGTTGCACGGGCTTTCTTTTTCCATCATGACGCCAGCAATTATGCGTGTGTGTTTGTACGCGCGCAATGTGTGTGTGTGCGTGAGTGATTTCTAAAATTATTTCATTAAATTTCCTTTTTTCGAAATTTGTTCCATTTATTTTCGATTTAAGATAGGTTTCTTTTCCCACTCTCTAGCCCGGAATAACACGGGTTTCTTTTTAGTGTAAAATTATTGTTCCCTCTTCCCCTCCCCCTCACAGATAATATATAGCTTGAAATTTTGATGTATGACTTATAAAAAACAATATTGCGTTAGTTAAAAACTTATTAATGTGAAGCAATAAAAAGAAAATGATTCTGATGCTAGGAGTAAAACACACAAAAAACTTACATCTTTTTTTAATAGTAGTTAGTTTCTAAGAAACTAAAATAATAAAATAAATTTCAGATATTTTCATGAATCAATCAATCGTTACACATATAGTTAACTTAAAAATGTCTCTAAAATGTATTTTTATCCGTAATAATAGACGATATACTTTTTAATTAACAAATAATTAATTTAGTAATGAAATAATAGAAATAATCCTTTTAAAAACATATATATTAATTACAATCCATTTTCTATAAATAATAAATAAAAGAAAAATTTACAGATAGCTATTGAAAGGATTGCTTTTTTTTAATGCTTGAATATATATATATATATAAGTTATAAAAAAAAAACAGTATGGAGGAAAGCCTAGATATATATTTACATGTACTGAAAAAAACATTCAAAAAGAAAAAAAAAAACTATATATATCTAATTTTATTTTAATTTCATAGTTTTTCATTCCACTGTGTTTAGTAAATTATTTAAACACGTATCGGACGAAGAAAAAGTATATTATACAAAACTAACATATTCATTATTTTAACAATAATTTCCTTCTTAGGTTTTAAAATAATAAAATTGATTAAAAATGTTCATTTAGCAAATAATTGTGACATACCGTTTGCTTAAGAAGTAGCAGTAAAAGAGAAAATCTTCTGTATAGATATATAATATTTTATTTATGTTATATAGCCGCTCTTCGCACAGGTGAATAGAAAAATTAATCAATACAGATTGAAGGAAGTTTTTAATGAGTTAATTTTACGTGAATTGCAAATTAAACAACAAAAGCTTTTAGCATATCTCAGCTGAACAGCTCTCAGCTTATTTATCCTTTTTCTACCACTCAATACACAACATTTATCTACGTGCTAAACGGTGGCATTGGTGAGCGTAATTTTTAATCGGTATTTAAGGGTTTTTAATTATAAACCCTACAAATTATCAAGATAAGTATTAATGTTGGCATATAATTTTAAACATGACAATCCATGGGGTCACTGGTAGTTATTAAACTTGTCCTTAGTATTGTTAAGTTAATTATAAAATAGATTGTGCAGTACTGATACATTTATAAGTGTATTATAGTGTAAATGAGTATTTTATCTTTTATTATGCCAGAATGTATTTATTTACTTTCAGTAAGTTAATAATTTTTTAAATAATCTTTTGTTTTCGACTTTCCAATATGCTCGCGCCCCCCCTCGTAGGGTTATCACGCCCCCCAAGGGAGGCACGCCCCACAATTTGAGAAACACTGATCTAACATGATCTCCACAACGTTATTTTCATCTAATTTAGGTACATTTAACAAAACTGTGGAATCCACTGACAAGTCTAAATTTCTTCAAAGAAGCTTGTTTCATTTTCTCAGCTGATCTTTTCAGATGTTTTGCAACATTTTCCCTTTGATATTTAGTGCTTTTTAGCATAAAGAGCATAGAATTTTCGATCCATATCCTTCTTCTCTTACTGCATTTCCACATATTGCATGCACCGAATGTTTACAAATGTCTCACGAATGGACTCCAGTAGGTTCCTTTCCTCAAACAACACATGCTTTACTGTCGCTGACAGTTGCTTTACTTTCTGATGCAAGTAACACATTAGATGTTCTAACAGTTGAAGTAGAGTTGTTAATTGTTTCGAATTGTCCTGTTGTCGATAAAGAAAATGATTCAATTCTTTGTAGATCTTTTAAATTTAAAGCCTTTTTGGTGAGTAAATCATCTGCGGGTAGATTGTATGACATTGAAGTGTTATTGTTCATTGATTTGAAAATTGATAGATCATAAGACGTTGAAGCGTTGTAATCAGTTAATTCAGGTGCTCTAGCAAATCTTTTGAAGTTCAAGCGCTGTAATAAATTAATTCACTTACTGGGAGATATTTTGAAGTTGAAGCGTTATTGCTGTTCTTTAAGAAAATTGCTGGTAAGACTTCTGGTCTTGAAACAATGTCATGGTCCTGCTGATTAAGAAGTAGATATAAGTCCTCTTCAGTAACAAGTTTTTCAAGCAATCTTTTTTGAAATATGACTAGATTGGAGTCCTGGTTTTGGTTCTGCTTCAAATAAAACTTTGTAGGGTGATCGTTTAATGGTTCGATGAGAAGAGGATTTCTTTTTCATTTGAACTAAGTGACAACCTAGAGTCCAATTGTTTGTGTTATTGTCAATTAGCCAAACACGTAGCACAGTTTCAACATCTTGATTTGATCGTTCAACAGATCTTAGACTAGCTGAATGCCTAGACCTACCATTTACAATTTTGCACTTGGGCCCAGATTTTTAAATTCTTCTATGACAGCGGCCGTAAGCTCACGGCTATTGTCACTTCGTAGTATACGAAGACAACATACTTCCAAATATATTTTTAATAGATCCCATGTTAATGCAGTTGCTCTTTTTGATGTCAAAGGTCGAAGAAAACTGAATTCCGTCGTGTGGTCCTGGTAGTGTAATAACGATTTATAATTTCTAACTGGAGTCAACTGTAAGCCAACTAAATCTACTTGGCCACAATGCTCTTAGTCTCTGGATACGATTGGGCAAACAACGATTCCGTTTCTTGGAAACGGTTTTTTTTCCCTACTGACATACTGTGCACAGCCTGTAAAACTCCAATACAACTGAAGTAGGTATTAAGTATTCAGATTTAAAACTATATATCATTTTATCTCTTCCCCCATGGCCAGTTGACTGATGGGTTTCCCGAAATATGTGATAAAAATTTTTCTTTGACACCTTTTTCACAACTGGATCGAAGTTAAACTTTTTGTTTAAAATCAAAGATTTTTCAGTTCTTACTTCCCTAACACACATCGTTTTTTCCCATAGTAATACTGTTTATGTGTACGTTTCAGTTTAAGTAGAGGTGCTAATTAAAATTGCTCAATATCTACGATGGCTTCTACTATTCTATCGTGAGTACAAAAGGTTTTTCTTTATCAAGTCGTTTGTTCAAAAACATTCCAACAGTTTCATTAAATTGCTCTTCAGAAACAAATTCCGTCAGAGTTTGATTTTTCTTTATATCTGAACACGTTTTTCTGCTGTAGGTACTTGATAAAATAGAAAAGTTAAACAGATAACAATAATAAAAATGGCGTAACCTTTCTCGAGTAATGCTTGGGTGTTATTGTGTACATCACGTCAGAAGCCCGAGGCACGGACGAGGAGAAAGGGGAGTGTTAATAAGCGAAAACAGAGCTCTGCCATTGCTGACTGTTCAGGGCCGTTTCTAAGCTCCCCGGCACCCCAGGCTCTTGAAATTGTTACGACACCCTTGTACTATTTCCTGAGCACCTCTACTTACCTTTCCAGTTACCAACCGGGTGAATTTTCCCTTAACTTTTCTCCTTTCTTTGTTTTTGCTTTTGGGTGACCATTCTGCAGCACTTAGAGAGCCGCCGTGTCCCTACACTGGTAACTGTAACGAAATGATAGTGGCATGGCTTAGCCACTCCTGTTCATTTCTTACATTACGACCTCACGCACCACCCTTTTGTAAATTAGTACAATAAATAAAGGAAATCGATTGCAATTACACTATAGAGTATACATTACTGTAGAAACTATTTCCAACTCGTTAGTTGTCATCTTTTTCATCACTTATTGCTGTACTACCTTTTTACTTTTAGACATCATGCTTTTACTATCTTTTCTTTATTCTTTGTTGAATCCCTGTCATTGTACTTGAACAACAAAGATTTTCTTCGAACTTTGATCATTGTAAATTCATTAATGACATTATTGTAATCCATTTGCATTGTAATATTATTTTGAGTGCATAATGACACAAAACTGTTAAGCTTTTCTTTTCCCATAGTAGATCTTATTTCAGTCTTTACTTTCTTACGTGCAGAAATGCTTCTCTCATGATTTGCTGGGTGGCGGTGTGTGTGTCCGCTATAATTTCTTTTCTTTCTTTTTTTTGCCCTCTAATTTTTTTGCTCCTCCAGGCACTAGGCCCTAGGCACTTGCCTAGCATGCCTAAGCAGAAAAGTGGCCCTGCGACTCTTAATTTCATCATTTTACTAAAAGAGTGATTTGATCAAATCACTTAC
>BMAV01016387.1:270298-321305 GCA_019973955.1 Trichonephila inaurata madagascariensis
GAAAGTTCAACATTCCTGTATCATGCTATTTTTGATTTTGTCGATTTTCAGGAACAAAACACAGTAAAAAACTAGTTATTGAATAAATAATTATCATTAATTAATAAAATTAATCATTAATAACAAATATTTAATTAAATTTTGCGTATTATATACTTAGAATTATAACCAATCGGAAAAAAATCAAGGGCTTTGAGGGGGCCGGGGCCCCCCCCCCCCCCTTGTGTGCGCCACTGATATATACATATATAATTTTTATCCACAGTATCTTAATTTAATACAGACAAATGGTAACCACAGTGACACAAATTTTCTTAATATACATATCAAATTAAAGGACAATTTTATAGTTACTAATATTTATGATAAAAGAGAAGAATTTAATTTCAATATCACAAAAGTTCCTCATCAGGAAAGTAATGTACATGTTTCAATATTCAGAAATAGTGTTAATAATTATATACAACGCAATAAATTTCTAATTTTAAGAAAATCAGAAAAAATAAAAAATTATAAACATTTTACTAAATATTGCTTAATTAAAAAATACCCAAATAATTTAATTAATAGTTATTTGAATAAAGAAATTTTATATATAGTAAGGATTAAAATTCCTTAGAATAATAATAGTTTATTATTATAAAATTATCATTTGTCCCAGTTATAGTTACCTCCATATTCTAATATTAGTTAAAATGACTTATTATTATTTTTAATTCATATATAACCCTCTAGTGTCACTAAAGTTATAGTAATTTTGAAACTCTCTTTTTATTTATTTATTTTTTTTTATGTTTGTTAAATGCAACAATTCAACCATTCCCATACTTTGAATTTCCATTTGGGTCCAGAATCTGGTAAAAACTTATTTATTGTACTCACTCAGATTTAGCGCAGGCTCTGCCTTTTTGAAAGCAATTTTTAGGTAAGTTACCTTTATCTTATAATGGATTTAGATATTCTATGCATTATTTTCAATAGGTTTTTGCTCAGTATTATTAACATACAGGGTGAAGGTTGGCTGGCCACAAAACATGTTCAACCCCACTTTTACATAAATTATTTTATATATATGCTGTCCTAAGTCCGCAATGTTTATAATATTGCAGCATCCATTTTTTAAATTTCGATTGCTCATGTGTCGATTGCTCATGTCAGCAATGTTTACAATACTGAAGTATTCATTTTTTATATTTTAAATCCTATTATAATTTTAATTTATCATATATCCTTCAATGTCTGGTTATCTTACAATCTGAATGTTTTTTTCGGTTTTGCTTGATGAATGTTCATCTCTCATTAGTAGAGAATTTATAATATAAGTGTATATATTGTTAAAGTCAAACTATAGAAGGTGCTGTGAAAGTGCGTATATATAAAGATATAGTGATACGCCCACAGACACTCGAGAGAGAAGAAAGCATGCGATCTGTTGCGAGTTACCATAATACCTGGTATTAGCGTTTGATGATAGTATATTTAAAAGTGTTTAATAAAGTCTTGTTGTATTTATAAGGAAGTTTGGAAGTCAATGATTTGAGTAGTGATTTATTCCATCTGATCAAAACGTTAAATCACTACGCATTTGATATTGGATTCGAGTGAGTCTTCAACACATCAGAAGTGGGATATTGTGAACGCCTTGGTTTTATCAAGCGAGTAAGTGAATCTCCATTTATCATTTTAAAAACTGAGAAGAATATTTTTTTGCTGAAATTACAGTTATTGAGTTGGATGTGACTTTGAGATAGTTTGTGAGAATTGAAAAACTGTGAATGGGTTTTATGTATACTAAAAATATTTGTGTGTGAAGATTATTTAAACAAAAAAAATGTCATTTTTTAATTAAAGGGAGAAAAGTATACTTGATAAATTCGGCCCTAGAACTAAACGAAACTGTTCAACCTGATAGTAAAGTTATCGATTTAAGAAAAATCATAACGGGATCTGAAAATTATGAGGAAGGTTTTGTAAAAGGTTTATTAAACATGGTTATCGAGGAACGTGAAAAGGCAGAAATGGAAAGAGAAAAGGCTAGAGCTGAATTTGATTTAGAGAAATTAAGATTACAAAATTTTAAAATTAAAACTGAATCCAATCATATAAATGGTGATGTGTGGGATATGCGTCATTTAATGCAAAAATTTGAAATCGAAAATGGAGACATAACCTTCTTTTTAATTCTCTAAGCTCGACTAATTTCATTAGATAAGGAGAAATGGGTATCCAGCTTATTAGGTTTATTGCCGTATGAAATAACTAAATTAATTGCTCGTGAACCAGAAGAGAAAGCAAAGGATTATAATCACGTAAAAAGATTGTTACTTAAGGGATTCAAATTAAGTCCTGAATCCTTTGGGCAAAAATTTTTTAATCACTATTTATCATCGGAAAACACTTGGAAGGATTTTGTTTACGAATTGCGTTTATGTTTTGAAGAATGGTTAAGAGGCATTGGGGAAAATGACTTCGAGAAATTAAAGGATTTATTTATCACCAAACAGCTGAAGAAAGGAATTTCCACTACCACTCAGGAACATTTCATAGATGATTGGTCCAATTTAATCAATCCAGAGGAACTAGCTGACAAATTACATGTGTATGAGAATGGGCGAAAAGAGAGAAACAAAAATGCGATCATCACCTGCAAACGATGGAATGACCCCAAGAAGTGATTCTCGAAATTCTTTTAATCGTGAATTTGCGTCAAGAATGAACAGACAATACAATATAAAAAAATGTGTAGGTAACTTTCCTACGAATCCAACCCATTTCATTAATAGTTATAAAAAAACCACAGAAATCTCAATTTACATTCGAACAATAATTACAATAATTCGGTTTTCATCTTGCACGCAATTCACCTAAGCAAAAAATTATTGCTGTTTATGAGAAATGTAAGGCTGAAGAAACTTTGCAAAGTTAATGTGTCCTACTCGTATTGAGATGCAATTCCATTTGCGCCATTGGAAAGCGAAGATCAGAATAAACGAACGGAGCCAAAAACTGTGGATCAAATAGGAAAGACATATCACGCAGCAAAATAAATTTCGAGAGAAGAAAAGGTTCAACATAGGAGCCGAAAGAAAACGCCATGAGATGTCAACTGAAGCCTCGAAGAATTTTTACCGGTTCTAATGAGATCCAGACCACAATGATGACCAGGAATCAAGAGTCCAACAAGGAGCCAGAAATGGACAGCAATGCGAAGGATTGGCAGAGATGACGAATGGTGAGATCTTTCCTTTGGATCATTCTTTATTGAACCACCCCGAAAGGAGGGACTGAACTATAGGAACGTTCATAAAGAGTACTTTTTATTATTTTAGAATTATATGTGTATTTATTGTTTATTTAGAGCTTCTTAAAATTCTTCACATTATCTTTCTTATTTGTGTTCATTAGAATATTTTTTTCTGGGCTTTTGTATGATTTATTTGTAACTTTTCAATGTGTGCTTAGGTTATTAATGTGTAGGTAATTATTTCAAGTGTAAAAAATGTGTATTCAACAATCGAGACGATTGTTATGTCAGGAAAGGCCGAGTGTTAGAGTCCGACTATAGAGGGCGCTGTGAGAGTGCGGCTATATAAAGTTGTAGTGATACGCCCACAGACACTCGAGAGAGAAGGCATGCTATCTGTTGCGAATTACCACATTAACAAGTATTAGTGCGTTTGATGATAGTATGTTTAAAAGTATTTAATAAAGTCTCTTGTTGTATTTGTAAGGAAGTGTGGAAGTCAATGATGTGAGTAGCGAGTTATTCCATCCTGATTAAAACGTTAAATCCCTACGCATTCGATACTGGATTCGTGTGAGTCCTCAACAATATATATATATATATATATATGAGTGTGTATATTAACAAATTGAATCATTGCTCATCTCAGAAAATTTAATTTTCATTTTGAAAGAATGCACATAAGTGGATATAAGATCATTATTTATTCTATGGATATCACAAATTCCTGCATTTTTCTTGAAACGACGAATTGAATTCAAACGATTAAAAGTCTGATGACATCATACAACTTCCTTTCCTTCTCTGGCTTTTGAGTTGTAAAAATGTTTTAGTCAATTGATTTTCTGTAAGCATTTTAATAGGAATATAAATTTAAAAATCATTCAATTAACGTTTTAATGGGTGTGCCACTATTTCATTAAATCTCTGGAAAGAGGAAGTGGGATCAACAAAATCCAACACGGAATATTTTAGTTAAAATGCGTTTAAAGCTATTACGTAGAAAATAATTGTTAAATATGGTAAAATAAAAAAAAAAAAATTGGATTCTATTCAAGTAGTGATATTTTTGACTTTTTGAAAAAGACATGAAATATTGTACATTTGAATGTTGACTTTGGTACTCTTTAATGATTCACACGCATTCAAAAGCAAAAAATAGGTTTATTAATGATTAAATATTTTTTTAAAAAAAAAAGACGCATTTTTCATTTTCCAATTTTTATAGATGACCCTACTGTAGCACAGCTTCCCACAGAAATATTTCAATTAACAGTATACAATGCAATTCTTTTTTTCATAACAGAAGGAAATCTAAATCTATAGTTGATCTAAAAATGAAGTAGAATTTCGTGCGTGTTTTTAAAGTGAAACAATATTACTTTAACAAAACAATACATGTTAATTGTATTTCAGTCCATACCTTAACTTGAAGTAGATGAGTATGGATTGCGCGTGGATTTGAAATAGCATATCACTTAAAGATTTTTAAAGAGGAAATGGATCTTAAATGATGTCTATTCTTCACAAATAAAAACTAGGAAGAAAAATTTCTGTAGTAGAAAAAACTCATTTAATGCTACTTACTAATATGTATATTTCTTACTTAATCATAAATATCTAAAGAGAAAGCAAAGCAACAGAAATTTAAACAAAAGTTAAATACCCCTGAATAAAAAAAGCATTTTTTTTTAACATTATTTTTTGAAAATAGGTAACCATTTTTATATATTTTCCACAAGAAAGTACAAAAAAAAAATAACATTTAATATATAATCCTAAAATAAAATAAAAATTATTACAATATTCGAGCTAATAATATTTTGATGCACTAGCTGATTTTGCAGCCCTAAGTATGCCTACAAACAGTCAGATATCACTATCCTACTCTACTAGACTAGAAATTATAATCAATCCAGTGAGAAAATTAAGAGCTTTTTTGAAGAACTAATTCCATCACTCACAAAGACAGATAGGAAATTCAAGGAAATCAGAATAAAAACAATTTTTGCCTTTTAAACAGAAAATTATTTGAAAAACAAAACGGATTTATTAAATGTTTCTTCAGAAAGACTATATTTCAGAAATTAAAATAATTATTACTTTTTAAACAAAACCATTCGTGGTAAAAAATTAATAAATAAAACGTTTTTTTAACGGAATTCTTAACGGAATATTTCTTCTTTATCCTCGTAAGGCTTTGCGTCCATTTTTCTGGCACGAACAATTATTTCGAAATAAATAATTCATTTTGTGCTGCTGATGTATTCAAAACATTCTCATATTTTAATTGCATAAAACAGCTGCGGAAAATACTGCAATGGTATCATTTGGTGATATTAATAAAAATGTCCACTCATTAAAGCAGGATATTTTCCATTTCTCCGAAAAGAAATTGAATCTCATGTTAAAATTCTATAGATATTGCTTTTGCGTGTGTTATTTGCACTAAAATATTTCTTGAAAACCTTGTGTTAACGTTGATTATCACGCTCGATGATTTCTACTAATAAATCGTGCCAAAAGTGAGCCAGGATCCCATCATCTTTTTTTCCTTAAATGATTTTTATTTCTTGTAAGATGGACAGACGAATATGTAAAAGAAACCATATAAAATAATATGAATAATTTCCTCACACATCATTTTGAATTGTCTCATTTACTTTCAACCCTTTGAATGCACTTAAGGTGTATCGGTAATATTTGATGGAATCACTACTTTTTCAAATGTCGGCATTTTTTGGAAGTTGTTCAAGCATTATCTTTAGAAAATATTGACACACTCGTTTTCAAGCGCAAAATGATCTTAGGGCATTTCTAGCTAATTATCAGCACTGCGCTATTTTTGAGGAAGTTCAGCACGTGCCTGAGTTATTATCATATCTTCAAGAAATAGCTGATGAGTCTTCTGTAAAGGGTCGATATGTAATTCTTTCAGTTTAATGGATCGATTTTTCTCAAACATTGAAGATGCTACTTTTGTAGAAGATGCTTCTTTTTTTTCTACCACAGATGAACCCGTCGATCGGATTTCAGTCCAATTGATTACGTTGCAAGGATTTCAAAGTATCGGTAGTACTGGATGCAACATCAGGAATTCTTCTCGATTATTGGTATGCAATCGATTCAATATTCTTTATTTTCAATTGAAAACATTTGCATAGTTCGATTGATACTATTTCCTTATTCATTGGATTTAAACTCTAAGAGTGGCTCATTTAATGATAAAAACATTTTCTTAGTAAATTCTACAATTTCTAGTAATGAAATTGTTTTGATAAAGGTACATTACAATTTTATTTAGTAAGGCATTCAACACACTTGAAGAATTCGAAAGTGAAAAAGAATGCAACTTCTCGGTCCTAAATGAAGATCGAAGCCTTTTCCTTCCCCTAATCAATAGGAGAGTGAATATTAACATAGCACGATTCAACTACATGAGGGCTTTTGGCGAAGGACCTCGTCATTTCGAACCATGGTCAAGTGATGTGCCTTTCCTAACTTATACACCACACCAACGGGGGGACGTTTGAGCCTCGAGAAGGCTCCAACTCAGGATATACCAGCCATGAGTCCGATCCCTTGACCTCGGCCCCCACTAATCAATGAAAAACGAATCCCAAATACAAAGCTTAAAAAGTACGTTTCTATGGTTCGCACCTGAAAAACTAAAAATGATGTATCCATGTTAAAAAATGACAAACTTGCAAATATTATTGCAACATGTCGAAAAATTGTAATTAGTGCTTAGCAGAAAGTTCTATCGTGTGCAAAGTATTCGAAATGTCTTTTAGTTGTTTTTTGATTGCAATAGAGTTGTGAAAGTTAGGTTCTTCAATTTTTTCAGGTACAAAGTATTCAAATATATTTTCATCCATCACATAAAAAAATCTATTAGAAACTATTTCAATTTTTCAATGATAACTCTTCAAAAACAATTTTCTTCTAGTGTTTGAAACACAAAATCGTAGTAGAAAGATATGTCCTTTCAGAAAGAAGATGTAGAAAGATATGTCGTCTTCATATGTCCTTTCAGGATTTTGTTTGATTAACAGGCCGAAGCTTTAGTTGGAAGTCAAATGTTTTTAAGCTTAAAATGAAATAATAATAAGAAGAATTTCATCAATATAAGAAAGTAAAATTTCAAATACTCTGAACCTACTGCCGAAGTTTAATTATTATAACAATTTGTTAGCTTCTAAATAATAGTTATTTCAAATTATATTTCCCTTCCTTCTTTTCTAGCCAGAGATTTCCTAATACTGAAGTTTTTTAGTGATCGAAAAAGCTAAGAAACATGAGTGGAATTTAATATACAAAATGTTTTCTATTTTTGACTTTAAAAACAAGAAATCACATTTCTGGTTTGGCTGTTTAATTTTTACCTTGATATTATGTAAGAGTTGGACTGAATGCATCATTGATTGATTCTTAAGTGAATGAGGATTCAGTTTCCGAAAAAGTACTTGAAACTAATGACACATAGGAAAGGAGTTTTTGTTTGAACTATTTTTAAGGTATCCGACTATACGTTCGGAACCGTGATTTTAAAAAGGCGCATAAATGGATAATTTTCATGATATTTAGTGTCACTTAGATTAGATAACATGTATACAATTGTTTTAAGAAAATTTTGACAAAACAAATTAATTTAATACAATATTTTGGCAAAAAATTAACTTAGAATAATATTTTTTCAAAATGTTCTCCTTTTGTGAAAAATGCTTCTATTTAAATAATATTTTGCCTGTATATAGCTCAGATATCTTTACAGAGGCTCAACTATGAGTTTTGAAAAATTCACATTGTTTTCAGAGTTACAACCCATTGAAACAATTATCGGCGTTTTTTTCTTAAAATTGTTCCCCTCCGTTGTCGTAAAATATGGATAAACCCACTTCTAAGTTATATATTTAAAAAATTCTAGTTGAGCCTCTGAGAGAGGTCTGAGCTATATACAGGCAAAATATTATTATAATAGAAGCATTTTTCACAAAAGGAGAACATTTTGAAAAAAAAATTATTCTAAGTTAATTTTTTGCCAAAATATTGTATTTAAATAATTTTTTCATCAACATGTCCTTAAAACAATTGTATACATGTATTCTAATCTAAGTGAAACTAAATATCATGAAAATTATCCGTTTATGCACCTTTGCAAAATCACGGTTCCGAACGTAGTCGGATACCTTAAGCACTAATATAAAATCAGCTTTTACTAAATTGATTTTGTCAGTTTTGATTCAAAATCTTTCAAATAGAGAGAAATCTTTTGAACTTGGAATATGTTCTTACATTTGAAAATATAAACCGTAAATGTTTTTGGAGTATTTGGTAGAATCACATCTTCAAAATAATAAAAACTTGAATTGCTTCATATCTAGATCATGAGATACATGGATTAAAAAAAGAAAACTCTCCTTTTGTTTTAAAATGACTCTTAAAAGCAGAAATATAAAGATACAATGTCTAAATAGTTAAAAATTCTCTACAGTGGTTGATTAGAGTACTCTGTGGATTACTTGTGTTATTCAAATGAAAACTCCCAAAAGGCTGAATGTAATTGAAAAATTAAAAAGGCTGTTTTATTAATGAAATTTTAAACAAATCTAAAAACATGATGATCCCATTCAACTATACAAGCTATTTGAGATTGTAGTAGATGAAAAAAATGATTGAAATCCTAACATTTAAACATGTAATCAATAGCGATACATAGTGATGAGCAGAGAAAGACAAAATGAAGTATTTTAAAGCACAATACATTGATTTCCTTAGGCGTATTTTCCTAAAATTGGGTCATTTTTTAATTAATCAAGATTTAATTATTAAATATAATCCCGAAAAATAGTTGAAACTTATTTACTGTATAGAAGTAAATAATTTTCAAATTTAGGGTTCAATTTAGGGTGTATCCAAATGCTGTTGATTACTTTTATGTTCCGTTTGAAGTTACTTTTGCTTTATTACCATTTCCACCGGATACGAAATTCAATACATTGGCCTTAGAATTCAAGTATTTCCTTTCAAAAATGGACATCTCCTATTTTTCTTGTTCAGTGGAAATGTTAAAGAAATTCACAGTGGATTTTTCATTGGACCAGAAATCATAATTAATCTCTTGGATTCATTCATCTCACAAAAGTTTGACAGAAAGTGCTATTGTTTTCGTACTGAGTTTAATTTTTGTATGCTACGTCTCCAAGAAAAAAATACATTTTAAAAATATCTGTCAACTCATACAAATTGTGAAACATTTCGAGTATCCAAAAAATACTATTAATGAGACTTGTTTTTAAAGTAAAGTTAAATAAAAAAGACTACTAATCTCAATATATTAAATAGAAATAGTTTTGTGAATTAAAATTTTTAACACACACCTGCTGTGCATTTGTATTATGAATAGAAATAAATAATTATAAGAAAAAAAAGAAATGCTAATCAAAATGCGTTCGAAAAATGTGCATTAGGTGAGTGATAAAGAATCTTAAGAAAACAGAACAGAAGTGTGTGAACAAAAGAAAATCTAAATGAAATCCGTTCAATGGGTGTAAAAACATAAAGTGATTTCTAAATACTGAAATTTTCGATATCAACTTACTTCCGTCACATATTAGAAGTATTATGAGTATCAATGATTTTAAGAGAAAATTAATTCATCTCCAAATCTATCGCCAATATTCTGTTGGTAATTACAATGCCGGAAAAGAATTCAAAGCAATGATACAAACAATCATTTGCATTATTCCATA
Source organism: Trichonephila inaurata madagascariensis (assembly GCA_019973955.1). Classification (NCBI taxonomy): domain Eukaryota; kingdom Metazoa; phylum Arthropoda; class Arachnida; order Araneae; family Nephilidae; genus Trichonephila; species Trichonephila inaurata. The sequence continues at coordinate 280,295 of BMAV01016387.1, forward strand.
CGAAGAGCATATCAATCATCCATTTATGCATAGTTATAATTTATGACGTATCTTTTCTCAATTTTAACTCTTGTAGAATTATTGCCTAAAATAAAAACTGAAATTCCTATTCAGGTTAAAACTGCAAAATAAAAGGTATTGGGTCTAAATAAATGTTTTAGCTCAAAACTTTTCTAACCCAATAGAAAGTCTACTTTTTGCCTTCTAAGCACTTAATTTTGCTAAAAGCGAAATCCAAGATATTTTTTTTTTATTTATTTTAATTCAAAATGAAAAGAACTACAATATAAGGATAAGATTTCAACACGACAAAAGGGGATTTACTTTTAATACAATAGGCAAAATTATTTCCTCCAAGTAGTTTTCCTTCAGTATTTAAAATATCCCATTGGTTTAATTTATGACATTTAAAATAACCTCACATCGACAATGCATTTTCGTAATTGAAGAATAATTTTAAATTGCATCTGTATTAAAGACATAAGTTCATTTTTTAACCATAATAATCCATTATTAAGAAAAATATTTCAAAAAATAAAAATTTTTAACACCTAGTACACATTTGTCTCAGAAATACTGGATAAATTCTACGAATTTTAGCAATTCTCATATCACTCAACTGAATTCTAATAGTATGAATTTTTAAAAAACACCAATATATCAACACATAATTAAAATAACAACAACAATAAGACTTGAGTAACGGGTTGAAAAAAAATACTCCGCCTTCATGGCGGTGAATATCAGGAAGAATGAATTCAAGTGAACTTGTATAGATGAAGCAGAACTATTTGTGAAAATGCATATTAGTAATTGAGCGACCCCCTAAAAACAAACGAAAATAAGACACGAAGAATCCTTCATTTAAAATTTGAAATGGTAAGGAGAGATGATCATTTGAATAGATAATTAATTCTGTTACCCTTGCTCGTCGTTTCAACTGTTTCTGCTTCTGCGCACAATCCAAGACATCGAAGTTTCCGAAATGTCCGTACAACATGTGAGCAATGGTTTCTTCCACAGCAACAGGTTCTCAAGGGTCTTTTCTTTTTCGATTGAGAGAGTAAAAAATGGATAGGCCGTCCCGGAGACTTAAAGCGGCCCTTCTGTCGTCTAGCGTGCCTGGTACATCTCTTAGCCCGGAAGAGATGGGTTGCTTAGCAACGGATGGTGGTGCGTGCACAGAGCCGGCGGCACGTGAGATGCTACACGTGGCCGCCCCCTATATACCTTTCAGAATTATACCCCGATCTATAGATTTTTTATAATGCCAGAGTCCTTTCCATTATATTTTCTGTATTCAATTCTTATCGCATGACATTCCATAGATGGGTATTCAAAAGGAAAAATTCTCCTTTGGATAGACAAAGAAATTTATTTAAATAAGGAATTGCCAAATACATCGAAAGAAAACGAATTACTTTGATACACTTTATTTATGGATGTAAAACTTAATACTTTATATGAATCAAATATTGATAATTTAAGCATAAATACGTGTTTCTCCTACGTGGAAATTTTGAATTTATCACATCAAGAGTCGTTGGGGGGAATGTTTATCATCAATTAGGAATTCCGTTGAATGATTTTTTGTTCAAGAAAATTATTTATACTATTTATACTATACAAGTTGAACGATTGGATGAGTGACGAAAGTTGTTGTGGATGTGCAATGGTATTGAGGCGACACATGTCGTAGAAATCATCGGCCAATTAAACGTGTGGAGGCTTAACATATAAATGCATAATATCTCACACATCGAAAAAAATCTCAGAGGGTGGAAAGCAAAGAGAAGCATTGAAGAGGTGGCTGCATTTCAGTTTGGTAAAAAGCGGCCAGGTCTCATCAATCGTCACGGTGTTATCATTCATCATGATTAATTCAGGTTATATGCTTCTGTCATCCATCTCAAAAAGTTAATCTGCTTTGTTTGGGAGGTTTTACCTCACCCTCTTTATTCTCCTGATTTGGTACCAACTGAATATCCCCTATTTCGTGCAATGAACAATTCATTCAGTCAGAAATCCTTGATCATCTTGATGCTTAGAAGACTGCCACCCAAGACGTTTTTGACTCGAAACCTGGAATTTTACCGCCGTGGAATGTTCCTCATACCAGAAAAATGTCAAGAGGTATACATAGCAAAGAGAATTATGTAATCACCGTTTATTTGCTCTTCTTTAGGGGTAATAAAAACTTTTGCATTCATCGAATACAATTTATTGTGCTCCAGAATTGATTGCGCTTACCTTGAATATTTTAAATTCCTGTAATGTACAGTGAGAATAATAAAGTATAAATAAAAACTAAGACAGTAGTGTAATTTTTTCAAAAACATTATTTAACAACCAAATGCGGACCTTGAGATTTTGTCAGAAATTTTCAAAAATTATCTATCATAAAAACTATTCTCACATGTTTAATGCTTTCCTTTTTCCCTAGTAATCGGGAGTTCGAGGCTTTGTTTCACTATGTAGACATTAATTCTGTCACGGCTCAAAGTTGGTGTGGTGTGGAAGTTTGCAGAGGTGGTTGTCAACTCAGATGTTATATTCATTAGTTGACGGGGGCTCAAAATTATAAATTATATTTGAGTATTTACAACAAATTATACATTCTTTACTATAAACAAATGCATTTTCTTTCCACACAGATAAACACTTAGACAAAACTATGATACATAATTAGATGTAAAAGTTAAAAAGAGCATCATCTGTGCATTGCTTTGGGAGGACTTTGTTTATTGCATACTACATAAACAATAATTTAACAATATCTCTTTCTGATTTTATAAGACGTTGCAGTAAATACAAACAAGTGTAAGTGATTCAGAGTAGAAAGTAGTTATCAAAAGAATACGAAAAATTGATGTCAATATATAAATTCTTAATAATTAACTTAACATCCTTCAAAATCTCCGAAAAGAATATAAACCTTTTGGATCTTGCCATATATACTTTGGCGAACTTTGGTGACATTTGATTGACACTTTAATTCAGGCTCATCAGTGGCAACAATACGCCGCAGAAATGTGTCTCCTTCATCTCTCCAGGAAGATACCAAGAAGTGTCATTTCTGTAATTCGGTAAGTTGATGTTGAATCGAATTTTCCTCATGTTTCTTCATTTTGTGCCACGCCATTTGACGATTGGGACCAACCTCTAAGAATAATTTCCGGATCAATGGTCTAAGCTATGGAAAGAAGACCATTCATGATTTCAATTGGATCTTGGGGAATGAAGTGTTGACCCGTGGATTACAAATCCGCAGTCTCATTGCAACCTGAATGAAACGCTGCAATCCATCGTGCAACCATCCTTTACAGTAATACATCTTCACCACAGGATTTCAATAATCCTCGATAACATTTTGTTGCATTTTTGTCATGCTAAACCTCGATCGCAAATCACATTTCCAAAACATGCTTTAGAGCAATGAAAATCAAACTTCTCACTTTAACGCCACACAGCAATTACCCTTCTAACTAGGTCGACTGTTTTTTGCAACCTACACATCGATAACAGCGCCATCTCACCGCTCCAATATCCTATTTACGTATGCTCGCTCTTCTACAAGTTTCTAGGTTAAGTTGCCACTCTTTAATTTATAGCCCTTGTATATTAGATACTGATGATAACAGAGAGTTATGAGCACTTAGTAGGGGAGGCTTTATTTTTTATTGCAGCTTCAAATCAATGTTTTCTGAAAATAGTTTTAAGCTTTTTCTGTGCTATTAGATGATGGTAGGAAACAATTACAGCCTCAATTAATTCCTTTTTATTTGATGGACACCTCATTCCCATAAGAGCTTTCAAACGGTGCCAGAAGTTTTTAATAGGACTGATATCAGGACTGTTTCTTGGCCTGGATAACATTTAAATACTCTCTTTACGAAACCGATCTTTCGATAATTTTGCAATGTGGAAAAGAGGAGAATACTGCTTAAAAATGAGTGAAGCATTGTTGTGAAAGATATCCCTGATGGAAGGTAGAAGTCTGGGTTCTAGAATAGTGTCAATGCGTTTTCCGGCATTCAGTGTTCATTCGATGATATGAAAGGCGACCATCTGCTGACATGCATGACCAAATCATTGAACAAAGTGTGTTTTTCACTGTTGTTTGATGCAGTCAGGATGTAGCTCGTCTCCTAGTCTATGTCTTACATATTTTCGCTCATCACTATCGAATGACGATATTTTACACTGGTGTGTAAAACTTAAACAACAGGTACTTTTTGAAAAAAATTCAAGAAAAATCATCGGAGAGACACAGAATTCAGAAATGAGAGACAGCATTTGTACTTAAACGTTTACAAAAGCATAGTTGTGCAAAAATGAATACAATGCATATGGTATAAAATAAAAAAGTCTTTATTGAACTCTTAGTATCGTTACACATGATTGTCTATCCAAGAGGACAGACAATCATGGGACAACAAGCAGATGTTCCTTAGTATGGGATATACGCTCCACCTACTGCAATTGTTAATTCACACAGTCTCTTCCTACTCAGCACCAGATTCTCCCAAAGTTCTTGAGGTAAGAGTGCCCATTCCACAATCAGTATCTATTTCAGTCATTGGATGTTCCCCGGAGGATTTAGTTATGCCGCAAGACGTCTCCCAAAGAATCCCACAACTGTTCTATGGGATTGAAATCAAGAGAGAACGCTGGTCAATTCATTCCAGTGATATCTTTACCTTCTAGTAGCTATTGAACATCAGCAGTACGGCGAGGGCATGTATTGCCCTCCATAAACATGAAGTTTGTCCAATAGCACCTCGAAACAGGCACACATGGCGAAGTATCCTCTCCTTACAGTAGCGATTTTCGGGTCAGAAACTCTGTAGCAAAAGTGGACCTCAGTCCACCCCTTCAGCATAATGCCTCCCCAGACGATAACTCCAGGACCAACATAACGGTCTCCTTCCCTGATGTTACTGGAATGAAACCGTGCCTTCGTTCTTTCTTTTATTGTATTCTTGAGCTACGTGCTGCCGACCGCACGCGTTTTGAGTACACTCATGTCGCCTAAAATGTTTTGTTCTTGATATTTCCATACGCATCACCACTTTCTCGTAACACAATAGTCTTGCATCTCTTTTTAGTTGGCAAATATATTCTTTTATTTACTGGCTTTGCTTCTTTAATTAATATTATTGTTAGCCTGGCTAAGAAACAGTCCTGACCTCAATCCAATCGTAAACTTGGATCACAGTTTAAAAACACGTCCACCCATTTAGGCAGAATACACCTAGAGTAGGGTAATCACGGTATGAAATCTTGTTTTCCCCAACTAGGCTCTCCCGACCTGTAGGAAAAGTAAAGGTGATATTGCCAATTGATTATGATTTCAATTAGCTGTACTTTCTCTCATAGGGTCAGTCTTTCACCGTGGTCAACATAGGTTCATGAGTTTTTCCCCTATGGTACTTGTCTTGGTGACAGGAGTCATGAGTGAACTGAAAGCCATCATTCTTTCTTATTCTGTTATGTAACTCTGATCTCTGAGTAGGATATGTAAGAATTGAACTTTTCTTGTTATTTTCGGGTTCTGAATACCACTTTGATTTTGAAAAACATTTTTTTTTTACCGTTGTATTTTATTTTTTCAATTATTATACTTCACACCATTATTCTATTAATTATCAAGTATATTATATGCTTCACATTCCCACTGTAACCTTCACTTAAAAAGTACCACGGCAGTTAGCTCCGATAACTTTATCAAATCCTTTTTAAATTCGAAAAAAAATTCACATTCAAATTGAGCACAGTTACAATTATATCAAAACAGTTAACACTACACAATAACAAGAATTTTTCGCGCATGGACAATGGCATTCGCTTTCTTCATCGAGCTGGCAGGCTCACTAAGTGTCCACACTGTCAGGAGAGGGCGTGGCATTGTCCATCTTCTTACCATTCGTTAAACTCCCCCTATGGTTCTTAAGCAACGTCCTCGATGAGGAACCAGCAGAATTGTCTTTCCTGGGTGTTCTCTTTTTTTCTGACAGTCGTCACTGGAATGGCTTCTCTCCCTACTTGGAAGATGGAGTGATGGTTTTTTTAAGCAAGCTCTGTCCAGTTCCTGACGCTGAGAATCAGGGAGTTCTTGTCCTTCATCTTCTCGCAGTTGACAGTTATTTATCACCACAGTCAGTACATTAACAGATGTAAATGGATCAGTAAACGAATAAGAGAAAACTTATCTAACACTCCATGGAGTCGACTGCAATCCAAAATATCAAATTTTCTGGTAAGAAATACTCATCAGCGTAGAGAACAGCCAACTATTGATCCCTGCTCCAATCTCTATGATCTGTGCACCATTTGAAATGTACTCTTCTGTTCTCAGAACTGAGAGGGACGCAAGCAACCAGTTTTGTTACAAACGTTGTGCGCCATTTATAACCTTTTAGTATTCATTAGCACCATTTGGCTTCAGAAATTTTAACTGTATGTTCGTTGGACTTTTCAAAATGTTACGATCGATGGCTTTCTTCATAAATGGTTTGAGAGCAGCATCTAAAGTATGACAATCGATTGGGTGTCCACTAGCAAGATATTTCTCAAGATTGTCAACGAAACAGGCGTTAAGCTTTTGCAAGAGAAGAGCAGCTTGAGGAACATATCCCATTGATAGGTTGGTTGTGGGTCTCCTTTCTCCATTTCCTCTATTCAATATCCTTTAAAGATGATATTAATTTAGGTTTAAAAATTATTTGAAATTTAAAAAAGATTTAATTGATCCTCAATGCAAATCGAAAGATATGCTTCAAGTTGGGTGCCATTTGTAAAATGCATTCAAAAAGTACTACGGCGGTTAGTTCCGATACTTTTAATATCTTCTTTTTAAATTAAAAAAAAATTTCCATTCCAATTGAACACAGTTACAATTCCATCCAAACAGTTAATATTATAGAATAACGAGAGGTTTTCGCACGCGAAATTTGCTTCTTTCACCGAGCTGACTGATTAAATGATAGGAGAGGGATAAAGTGTGTTTTTACCATTTAATACACCACTGTATTATCTTTTGAGTTACGCCACCGATCCAACAAATGTCTCTCTCACCTTTTTAACTAGACTCCATGACATTGATTGTGCACAATCAAAGCTTATTTAATTCAATGGAATGAAATGGTTGCTTATGAAAACAAATGATAGAATTACTTTTGTTAAAACACACTGCTGGCCACCGTAAATGCAACACCAAGAAAGACAAGAGATAGCACAACAAAATTTATTTTGTAGATAACATGTTGACCAAGTATCAAATGATTAAATGTATAGACTTCCGTGAAGTGTGGTTCCTGCCAGAAACAATAGCCAGAGTAGCCGCCCTTGTTGGAGATCACCGCTGCCACATGCCTCGGCATTAATTCAAAGAGACTTTGGATGCGTTCTTGGGGTGCAGCAGAACAAGTAGCTTCCTCACGTTGCCAAAGTCGATCTGGTGCGGCAGCTGGGGGTGTAATCTGGGTCAATCGTTGAGCAATCATTGACCACATGTTTTCTATCGGTGAAAGATCCGGAGAGCGAGCCGGCCAGGGAAGCTATTTAATATGGTGATTGACGAAGAACCTTTGGACAATTCGAGCCACGTGTGGTCACACATTATGCTGTTGAAATATGGCTGTGGCCAAGCCCTGAAGGTAAGTAAGCACAACTGGCTCCAACACCTCGGAGATGTAGCTCTAGCTGTTTAAAGTACCGACAATGCATACTAGAGGAGTGCGATAGTGATATCCAATACCGCCCTATACCATAATAGCCGATGCAGAACCAGTGTGGCGGTGCATAACGCAGCTGTTCAGCATCCTCTCTCCACGGTGTCTCCAGACTCGAATCCGACCATCGTGGTGTTGCAGACAGATGCGTGACTCGTCAATAAAGACAACTTCATTCCATTCTGCTACCCATATCCTTCTTTCATCGCACCATTGGCGATGGAGACGTCTGTGGTCCATAATAACGTCTGGTCCAAAATAATGTGGTCCAAGATAATCCACAATATCGGTAGGCCGCTATCCTTCCTTTGTCGAACTCGGATACTTGATCAGAAGCTGATCGCTGTTTTTTACGAGACATAACTGGTCGTTTTTTGAAAAAAACCATAAGAAAAACACAATGGCCGAACTTGAAATCGTCGAAATCTCCAAGCCTTAAATAGCACTTTGAGGTGGCGCCACAGGCGCGCCTGATGTGTGTCTGCGCTGAAATTCTAATTATTTGCATATCTGACCACCACTAATGCATGTTGTAAATTTCATGTTATTTGCAAGTTTCCTTCAGGGTGTTGCATTTACGGTGGCCAGCAGTGTATATCTAGGAACTCACAATAACTTTTGGATATTTCAAGTTAAAATTAATCGAAAGTTACCTCCGCCAGTAATCAACTCCTTTAAGAGCCCATTAGGGGGTACATTTTTATGGAGGGAAAAATGTAATATAATTCATCACTTAAATTTTCAGCCGAGGGATTTTATTTAATTTATGATTTTGTTAAACCTTTAGAAGCGTAGCGTGATTAGTAATTTTTTTAGTTTACTTACCTAACGGGAAAGATCCTTTTAACCATAGCTTTATCTTTTAAAAAAATCTGCCACAGTGGCACATTTCAAAATAAAATGATGCACTGTTGCCTTAGCCAATTTTTCTGACCAATTACTGTATTTTTTAATTCATATGATTCTTAAGGTTGAAGGAGCTATAAAAGGTGAGATCTCTGGAGTACGCTTTTGTCTTTGTCTGTGCCTATGCTTCGAGTTTAGGATGTAATTCTTTTAGTCGCTTTATTTGTTTGAATTAAATGAAATGTCTTCCCGAATTAAAATACCAAAATGTCTCCTCTTTCTTTCAACGACTCCAATAAGATAGAGTATCCCAGTCAAACATTTGAAATCCCATCTCATATTTATAGCCCATAAGGATATACTAAATTGTTATAAATCTGAAGAGAAGCCAAAATAAAAGTATAACCAGACAGTGTAGGTCAAAAATCAGTTCTCCATAGTTGTACAACTCTGATCCTTAGGAACTAAGATTGTTGTTTCCGGGCCTTCCTCTGTCATTGGACTTTCGACTGGGAACACAAATAAGAGTAAGAAAAAGCTTTCATAAATAGTATGAAAAATAATCATAACGCTAGAAGATTAATGCTACTATAACTAAAACTAAGTTATCAATGCTAATATCGAGTAAAAATAGCAGGGAAAAATAATTCCATATCTCCTGACATAATGCAGAAACATTAAATATGTGCGAAAATATAGTTCTTTTAAAGAAGTTAATGTATCCGCAACACATCGCGTTATCATAACTTCCCGACAACCGGATATTTCATGAAGCAACAACGTATACTAGTAAAAATTAGTAAATGAATAAAATGAGTTACAATTATAACTTCGGATGCTTGAAAACCAAAAAAAAAAAAATTGTATACTAAAAGTTTGGAAGGAAAAGACTGAGCCAACTTTCAAAACAAGGCTGGAGAGAGAAATTAAAATACATTTAAAATTATTTAATCTGGGGCATCATCTTGTGACTAGTTTTAAAAAAAATATCCAAACAAAAATAAAAACGTAATGAAAAGATAGGAAATAAAAAGAAAAATAGAACTAATTAAATCAAATGTTTTAGAAGATTTGTCATGAATCTTTAATTTATTAGAGATGTTATTAAGAAAATTAATAGGACAGGTATGCTCTAAGCCAATTAATATACCCCTATTAAGATTCAATATTATATTTCCTTTATCACTAACTATTGTATAATTTCAATATAAGTAGTCAATAACAATGTTTCTATAAATAGAAATTTAAATTTTGAATTTCAGAAAGGAACCCTAATAATATTAAATTTAAAGGCATCTCTCTTTTTCCAAAGCATTGTTATGCAATTTGTAATCCATAATATACAATTCTACATCAAGGTGATCTGTTTGGAGAGGATGTATATATATATGAGGTTCAAATACTTGGAATAAAAGTTAACATACATATTGGAGGGGAGGGAATTTGTGATTCTTACTTAAAACAATTAAATCATCTACCATAAAAATAAAATTCATTATTAATAATATAACTATTTCCATAACAATATAAATACAAATTAGACAAACAAGTAATCTTTGAGGTAATCCTTTAATTTGTTTATATATATTACCATTAAATTTAATATAGTTTTCTTTTAAAACTAATTTTACGAGAACCTTATTAAGCTCATAATTACTGTGATTTTCTAACACAACTTTAATTATATCATTGATATGTGTGAAATTAAGTACATTTTCAAACTCATAACTGTGTGTGTTTAATACTCTTATTTTTTTAAAAATCTATAATATTTTTAATATTTTTAACTATCGCTTTTATACCTTGATGGTTGATGAGGTTTTGTGAAATATATTGTAATATCTTACCTGAAGTTGTAATGTTGGTTTTAAATCCATTTGTAATAGGCGCTAAACATAACTGGACTTTTATGGAACTTACGTGTTAAAATATGTGTAGAAATTTAACTTTCGAAATATACGAATACCCAATTTTCTATACATAGCCATAACATGATTACTAATTTTTACATTACAAGAAGATCTGATTTAGAAAATATTTATTGTTCAGAAAGTGTGTTTATCTAGCATACTACTATAAAAATATCTGTAAATTTTAGCATAATTACTTAGCACTTTATTAATACAAATAATAATGAAATGGTCTTGTAAATTATTTATCATCTGTTTAACATCCTTATAAGTATCATCATATTTAGATGAAAAATTTAATTTTATCATCAAGTCTTTTAGTATATATTTTACTTCAATTCATCAGAAGCCTTTATAGGTATTTATTTAAATCTTTCTTAATCTGTTTGTTTAATTCTAATGTTGTTTTTAGAAACTGCTACCTTAAAATGGTTTCTTAATACATCCCATGCATTCTTAAAATCACCGAGCTGAGTGCTCCAAAACACATGTATTTGGACGTGCATTGTATTGGGCTTTCAACTGATTGGCGCCGATTTTGTTTTACTAAACGGGAAAGTCTCTGACGTCCTTTTCCTTTGAAGGGCTGTTCATCAACTCGGCATTTACTGATGGTTTCACCGTCATTTATCGATTTGACAAAAATACTAGAAACGACAGATTACAAAAAACGTACCAGTTTTGCTTTTTTGGAAATATTTGTTCCGAATCTTTGGTTTAATACAATCTGCCCTCCATCAAATTCACTTAAATCAACAACCTTTCTCATAATTTATAATAGTAAGTGCAAGAAGGATTCTTTATCTTCTCCAGCAGCTGTTAAACACCATTTTCTCTTGCCCTACACGTCAGCTAAATGGGTTCATTGAAATATGAGGTGGTGTTCATAATGTTTTAGCTTTGGCTCGACAGTGTATTATATATATATGTATACTTACATATTCATATATATAGAGACTAGTGTTGCACACGATTTTGGAATTAACAAAAGTGTATCTTCAAGGGCTTGTAAAGCCTTCCAAATAACAGGTATAGGTGTAAGAAGAGTTGGCTGTTGTTGGATGAGGAATACAACGGCAAGTGATAACCTAGATGTTATTCTACAGGCAGAACGATTCGAAAATCAGACATCGGGCAACATTTCTCAGCAGCTGCATACGGTAACTAATGGCAGGTATCACGGTTTACTTCAGTCATACGTTTGCAAAAGGGTTGCCTATTTAGCTTTCATGAACTTTCATCGATGGAGTTGCTGATGAGAGTCGTTTATGTCTGAACAAAGATTCGCAGTGATAAGGAGACTGCAGCATGAATGAAAGAGAAGGTTGAAATAGCCATGGACTGATAGTGTGGTGAGGCAATATGTTTCATATTTTCAACACTGGCTCAATAAAGTTCTCTTTCCACATGTCTGTCCCGATTGATTTCTACTTGAATTTTGTTGATGACAATGCACTTTCACAAAGGACTTTTACTGTTGAGTCCGCAGAATGGATTGGCTCCCCTGGTTTAAATACAATCGAATATGTGAGAGACACTTTAGAGAATCACTTGGCAGCAAGATCGTATCATCTGAAGAACACTAGACAGCTGAAATAGACGCTCCTTGATGAGTGTTGACTTAGTTCAAAAGCTTCGGGAGGATATAGTATTGAGTAAGAACAGATGGTGTTATTCAACCATTGCAGTTAGAGGAAATATTCCTTAAGAGACTTCGTATTGTTGTTCTTCATCACGACCAAATAATGTTTTTCACTCATGCCATTCGAACAGGACAGCCTTTTACTGCTTTGTTCCATAATTCCTTTTTCTTTCTTTTATTCATTTTTTTGCTTCTCTGTTTTTGTCAATATCTTAGTGTTACATTGTGCCTCTGTAGTGTGAATTTCAGGTAATCCAGGTGATTTTTTCTTAATTATAGCACAACTCGAAGTAGCACTATAGTGTATATGTATGTGCATGTGTGTATTTATATATACATATAGTTTAGTGTAAAATGGGTATTTGATGATAAGAGAAAGATATTTTTTATATTCTAAATTAATTTAGCTAGATTTTTTTTGCATAAGTTTTGATATCTTATTTTACCTGTCAAAAATTCCGATTTCTTAGTTATGGAGAAATCCAATTTCTAAAATGTATTATTTAAACATATAAATCCATTTTATCAATAAATTTTTTTTTGTCAAAGCAGCGACTCTGGGCTCGCTCTTTTAGAAGGGGGAGGCATGATAATATCGAAAAGGAAAGATTATTTTGAAAAAAATTATTAATTTACTGAAAGGAAGCAAAAAGAAGTACATTCTGACATAATGAAAATGAAAATATGCAACTTTACTAATAGAATTTACTTCTAAATGTATCAGTACTGCCCAATGCATTTGATAATTAATTGATTAATACTAAATTAAGAACAAGTTGAATAATTGTTCCCATGACCTGGATCCAAGTTTTCAGAGGAAGATTTATTATTAGAAATTGTCCAATAGACAGAAGTCCGCATGGGATGGATAGAAGACTATTTTTCTAATGGCTTTTAGGAAAATAAATAGTTGAGGGAAACACAAAAATTATTTTGCAATTCAAAAATTAGAAAGGAAAAGTAGCATCATTTCTTTAAAGCCACTTATTGCTCTTCAAAGTACAAAATTGATAATTTTTACGATTTCTAATTAAGGTCGTATTGTAGCACCGTGCATTGTTATTGTATGCGAGGAAGGAGGATTAAAAATTGGTTTGGGAAGCACTGCCATAAAGTGTGCGTAGAATTGATTTTCTGTCTATTATGCCTTCATCCATCATTATTCTGCCTGTCACCCAGTAGATTCTTTTTTGGTTGGACGGCAAAGTAGGAAAAGCTGTACAGAGTGTATATGAGTTTTGCATACTAGTGCGTAAATATATGAAACAATGGGGAATCGATTGAAGATATTTTCTATGATGGAATCAATTATTTTCATAGTTTACAGCCGTTGAATGGATTGAGTAGAAAACTTGCTGCCTCATGAAAATCCCATTTATTTGAGCCGTCCATCCGGTAGAGTGGTTAGTGAAGCTGGCTGTGGTGAGAGCGGCATGAGGGTACTCTAAATAGTCCTCTCGTGAGGTGGGTGAAAGGGGAAGAGAGCTGGGAGGCCCCTGACCATCCCCAGGGTGTTCTCTCTCCAATTTGGGATGGAACCGAGCCAAATCGTACAGTCCACTTCATGGTGTTCAAAGCTAAGGCTAACGACAAGCGTAAAAATCTGGCCCTTCACCATGATGAATTCCGTGAACCTTGATCTGATGTTACGGTCGATCAGGAGGCATAAGTAACAACAACACATTTATTTGACACTCCCAAACACAAAGGGACGACACGAACAAAAACACTCACAAACAATTCGAAGAACAAAAGACTTCCTCTTCACCAGAGATTTCAGGCTTTTGATGGTCAAAGCTAAGTGGAAAACGGTGATTCAAAACACTTTCCAAATGTGGCACCACACTAACAATAAAATAACTTATCTAAAATACACTATGTAAAATAGTTTATGATCATAATTTTCAATGTTAAATAAAATAATATGTACTACAAAGGCACCAAAATATTTATATTGAATAATTAATAACAAATTAATTATAAGAATAAATTGAATGCAAAATTTGAGCTTGATGAATTTTGATAATTTTGTTTATATCTGGCGGTAAAAACGATAATGCTACATCTACATTTATAAAAGTCTCGTCTTTTTATCATTTTTACTTTTATTAATGATAAAAATCCAAATTCACAGAAATACGGTGAAGAAAATCGTGAAAATATTTTTAAAGCTTTTTTTGGTATAACTGCCTCTAACTTTAAGGCTATAGTGGACAGTTAAAAGATAAAAAATTGATCAAAATATCGAAAAAAATTTTTTTGACTGATTTTAATATTATATTAGCCTCTCTATCAAATGTAAAAAAAATTGGTTTTATGAATTGTTTACTGAGTTATAAGGTAGTTTCGATTTAGTCATCCGTGAGACCACGCCCCTTTGTTTACATTCTGATATGCTAACAAATTATCATGTACTTTGACAGTACGAAGTTTATTTACTGTAGACAAAGCCTCTCTAATTTTTATATTTAAATGTTAATTTATCAAATTCAGGATGGCAACAATTTGTTTTAACTGTATCTGAGACCTAAATTGGCATTATTTGTGTACAATTCGTTCAAACTTGCGTTTGTATGTTTTTCGTTCAATTTTATTCAAACTTTATATTGATTTCTCTAAAACAAAAAGTTATTTTCATAACTCATTTTAAATTACATTTGTTGTTTAAAATTATTAGTATGGATCTTATTTTATCGAGATATAGAAAACCTAATGGTCGTCCTACCGAAAGGAGAAAGATGTCAGAAAATAGCAAGAAGCGATGGCAGAAATCTCTTGAAATTGTTGATGAAAAAGACAGTAATAGTATGATATTGCGGAGAGACCCATTGTCTGACGCAAGTACATCTTCTAAACTTGAGGCAAGCTATATTTTCACCCACAAGGCTGTGTTTTCTGAACTACTGCAGAAAGTTCCTTGCAAATAATACTGTCTTGTAGTGATTGCTTTCGAAATGGACCGGAAATCCTTGTCAGTAATTCTCGATCTGTTAAAAGACTTGTTTTCTTCCATAAATGAAAATAACTATCCCAGTTATAAAACTTCTAACCATAGAAATCATCACAGTTGCGAAATTTCAAAGCTAGTGGGCAAATATTTGTATATCGCTGGTACACCAACTTGAATGAATTGTGCCTTTAATTCTAAGCCCTATTGTAGCTCAATAACCTCCATTTGCATCTCATTAGGAATTGATTTTATATGTAGATAATTAATTTTAGAGTAAAAAATAAGTAATAATAAAGATTTAATAATTTAATCTTGTTCCAAATTCATTTCTAATGCTCGATATTTTTCGGCAAATTATTTAAACCATTTGGTAATTTTGCTCATTTCAAGTGTAGAAATTTTTATTTCTTAACTGCTTTCCATTATATTTGAAGACTTTAACTTGAATGTGCATATTTGAAGTCAAATCATTTGAACTTTTCCTTGCAGTTATAAATTTCAATCTGTTTTGTTGCAGAAAAAAATCTCGTAAAAAAAAAGTTTGATTTAGAAATCGTCGCAGTAGAATCTTATAGCCCAAGAGAATTATCACCTCACAAATACAGAGAAGAACGGAATAATCTAGATTTTATGAAATGATCTTCCCATTTCATGTTGTACAATGCTATGCTGTATGATAAATGTTGTACATTCATGGACAAAAAAATTAGTGCACCAAGAAGGAGAGGTCAAAAGGAAACAAAATTTTGACTACTTTGATACAAGTAAATGATTAGAAAATCAAAAAAAGAAAAAGAATAATTTATTTCAGAGAAAAAGGCGAAAGAACGGAGGATTTAATTCCCTGTTGAACCCCCTCTAGCGCGAATGCACAATGCGATACGATCGGGTATTGAGGCGTACAAGTCCTGCATGATGCCTTGAGACATTTCGTTCCATATTTGCTGTATCCTTGCCTCTAGTTCGTGCCTACTCGTAAGACGCCCAACTCTATAGTGCCTACTTGCCTCGTAACATGCCTACTCGTGGGATGCCCAACTCGCCGTCCCAAATGATCCCAGATATGGTCGATTGAAGACGAATCTGGGGATCGGGCAGGTCAAGGAAGGGTAGTAACAGTGCGGAGACAGTCTTATGACATCCTTGCCGTGTGAGGCCCAGCATTGTGTGGTTGAAAAATGCCTCCTGGGAGCCGTTGCATGAGTGGCAACACATGTGGTTGCAGGATGTCATGGACATACCGCTGGGCTGTCATGGTGTCAAGGAACAATACTAGGGGTGACCGTGTACTGTAGGCAATCGTATCCCATACCATTACACCAGCTATGGGAGTGGCGTGTCGCTGTAAAGAAAAGACAGGATTGAGGCGTTCACAACGGAGACTCCATACAGGAACATGATTTTCATTAATGCTGAGATTGAATTGGAATTCGTAACTAAAGACGACCGGGTTCCATCTTGCTGCAGTCCAGTTTCCTCTTGCGCGGTATCACTCCAAACAGAGGCGTCGATGGGTGGGCGTCAAGGGCAGCACACATAATGGGCGCCGTGATCCCAAGTGTCCTTCAGACAGGTGCCTTCGTATGGTTCGATAAGGCACAGGGGCCTTTAGTGAAAGTTCTACCTGTGCCTGGAGGGTTGCCGATCAAACAATTGGCTGTACGCGTGCCTATCTTACGATGTGGCGGTCTTCTCGACGACTGCTCAGTCGAGGGCATCCTGAGACTGGTCTTCGTGTAAATGATATCTCTTGGATCCACTGGTCCCAACACCTCCTCACAACACAATGAGAGCGGCCTAATTGACGAGCTACTCGCTTAGCTGACCACCCAGCTTCCATCATGCCGATGATTCTGCCCCTCTCAAATTACGATAGCTGCTCATATTGTCTTCGAAAATTGTGTAATGGCATGCCTACCTCAGCTGTAAACGATTCAGCACACTCAAACAAGCTTTGGTTACCTGTTTTATACTCCACGGAGAACGACGTTAAACACCCTCTACCGGCTATACGTAATGCACAATCACACTGCATTTCTAATCATTTGCATATCTCTCCGACATGTACCTTCATGCCAAGTTTCGTTACGATTCCGCAATTATTTCTTGGTGCGCTAATTTTTTTGTCCATGTGTGAGTGTATTAAATATAAATTCCACTTTTTTCATTAATGCAACAAAACTACAGTTTTTTTTCTGGCCATTGAAGGATCTCCATTTGTAACTAAAGAAGTTAATTTTCTCAGAAGTATATTGCATTTCTGCAGAAGGTAGAAAACACAATTTAATGCATTTTGTGTATGGTGCAAGAGTTATAATTCTCTTAAAGATCCGTGAAAGTTAAAACACAGCTATTTGAGCCTTACTATCCGTACTCTTGTCACAGACAATCCTTCGAAAATAGATGAATATGTGTCATTTCTTCAATTATCTTTTAACAACTGTATATTTAAAAAAAGAAACTCTTTCCCATTTCCTGAGAAAACCACTCTTGTAGCTTTCATGAAATGTTCTTTTATAAATTCATCTGGAGTAAAAGTCGAGTCAACTCTGACAAGACAGAGCACTTCAGTTTCTCGTGTTACTTTAGAGAATGTTGTTTTTTTCCACCCCAAGTTCAGATCTTTTCTTGTCGAATGAATCCTTCCTAAGTGTCATGTACTGATTGGTATTGAAAAGGATGGTGAGTTATGTTCTACAAATTAGCTACACTTTTAACTTTATGACATATCAATCACGTTCCTCTAATACTTATTTCAATGCAAAAATAAATAAAAATAGCAAAATTCTTATTTTTTTTAGTTTTGTTAAAAAATTAACTTCATTAAATTATTTTCTTCAAAACATCAGATTTCCTAATATCAAGTATAAATTGGTGTTGTTTACAAATAAAAAAAAATTATTTTCAGAAACGTAATTTGAAAAAAAAAATGATTTATGTAAAGAAAAAAGCAGCAACTCAGGCAATAAAGAAATTATGTCAATCAATATTTGGTGTTCATGCAAAAAAAAATCCTACGTAGTTGTTGCCACAAATAGTAAGAAACATTCAACACTAAATAATTAAAAATAATTGTCTATAAAAAAAGACTAAGAAATATCCTGTGAAGCAACGTTGTGGCAAAGAAGGAAATGAAGATAAAATCCTAAAAGCGGAGAAAAGGAAAAAATCAGGAACGCTGAGAAAGGAAAAGAGTAAGCGAGAAAGAAAAAAAAATATTTCACGCCAGCGAAGACTAAATGAAGGGGAAGATTCCGGGAGAAAAATATAGAATTAGGAAGAAAAATGATTCTCCTTCAACCAATATTTTTGAGTGACGTTATAACAATTGATCAAAAAAAAAAAAAAAAAATGTTGGGAATGAGGCCAAATGTAGCATGAAATATTAGCGAATACCGAACAATTTGCTTACAAATTTTTTCAAGATGCCTAATGTTTAGAATTGTAAGTATAATTGTTTCATACAGATACATTCATTCTATTTAATATTTTTTGAGCGTATTTGTGTTGAATTAAATTTTTTTAAAAGAAGACATTATACAGCTTTAAGAAATATTTTAGCGTAAGAAACAAAGAAACAATAAAAAAAAAAAACAGTTAGGAATTTAAAAATCTTATCCTTAAAACCCTGAGAATTTGAAGCCTTTTAAAGACAGATTATTCAATATACTTTAAAGAAAAGGTGTCCAGAATTCCATTTCAAAGCAACTGAAAACGAAATAAAAAAAATAGTGAAAAATGTTGAACTCAGTGTAACAAGAGAGAATATTTTTATATAAAAGTATATATTTTTACTTTCAAGTGTATTTTCTAAAGGAAAAAAAGAGATTCATATCATTAATTACCAATAAGCCAAATGATATTTATTTAGAGTTTACGATAAAGTATGGAACCCCAACAGAATTGATCGATTATTAGAAGAACCAACAGAAGTATTTAAAACAAGAAAGCTTAAGAAATGTTTTACTTAATCCTTCTGAATTTCATAGAGATGAAATGGGAGCATTCAACAGTTTTTTCCCCTTTAATGCTTATGCTGATCATGATGACTTGAAGGGCATGGAAAAATGAATCATGTTTCTAATGCTTCCCCCATGCAAATGAGGATATCTCCGGTCTTCATCTACGTTACGCTTTCTGTACTTAAATATCGTGTAGGAAGCATTGGTATTAGTCGCATGCCACGGAAATGAGAGCTGTCTGACTTCGAGAAGGGGTCCGATATCATAGAAATATAGAAATGACCGATACTCTTAAGAGACATATCAAGTGAGTTAAGTTATACGCAGTTAAAATTTTCAAAAAATTGATTTTTTTGTCTTGTTTTGCATTTTTACATTTTTGGAATGTACATATATTTAAGTATATTCTCTGACAATTTGAAGCCAATCCGATAAATAATTTCGGATGTAAGGCCACGTCTGAGTGTTAGAAAGCAGGTAGAGTAAGAATCAGAGTAGCAGTTGCACTCACTGCACGCGCTACCTGAGCTTCCTTTTTCAATTCTGTTTTCTCGTAGTAGGCGAGTGCAATAGGTCCACTAAGTAATTCAAGGTCACATTCAGTTATTATAGCCTAAAATAAAAGTATGTTCTGCCTCGTGGTAAAGTCATGCGTTCAGTTCAAACTTGTTTTTCGTGATTTTTTGTTTTATAATGGAGTAATTTTTTTTTTAAAGTTATAAAAATACCCCGTACATATTCAGTGGTAGCAAGCCCCGTAATGTGACAGCAAGCGCTGGCAACAGACACATTATATTCTTACACCAGTGCTTCTCAAACTTTTAATATTCGCGACCCAGTATTCAATCATATGTTTCATTGCGCGCCCCCCCCCCCTCCACATAATTACAATGTATTGAATTCAATAATACTATAGTTTAACAATACAACTTTAGCCTCTTAAGTACCACCGACTTGTATAAACGTCTCGCTCAGCTAAAGCATTAATTTTCTGAACTTATATATCCGTCTGTTTGACAGTGTTTGCGAAGGATTTACTCTTATTTCAGAGAGGATTTGCTTATTTGTCCCTTTTCTTCTCCCACCCCCATAAAAAAACATCACATATGAGCATCTATATGGAAAACGGTGGTATTGGGGAGTGAATCGCGTAACTTTTATTCGGCAATTAAGGGATTAATTATAAATCGTACAAATTATCGGGATAAGTTTTAATACAAACCAATAAGACCGCTGGTAATTATCAAACTTGCTCTTAACTTAGTATTGTCAAATTAATTATAAAATACATTGTATAAACTGATACATTTATAAGTGTATTGTATCAGTGTAAATGTGTATTTTATTTTTTATTATGTCAGAAAGCATTTTGTTTGTTACTTACAGTAAATTAATAATTTTTTAAAATAATCTTTCTTTTTTACTCTTTAATATGCTCGCGCCTCCCTCGTAGAGTTATCGCACCCCCTAGGAGGGCGTGCCCCACAGTTTGAGAAACGCTGTCTTACACTCATGATTATCCAACTTCACCAGCTGATATTGCGGAAGCTATATACACAATTTATGAAGACCTTAGCAACGTAAAATTATTGGAAGGTGTGTTGGTGGATTTACGCAAAACAATAATGAGAGTTATAATCAGTTAATATGGGAAATAACTCCAAAAATGGTTCCATGTGGCTTTTAAGTTATTGAAATAGTGACTTACATTACAGCTGGATAGTTTAATGAAGGTACAAAATCATTATTGTACTTTATGAATGCATTAGGACTTTCATCAGGCACCGCAGCTCATGCGTATATCGACAAAGAGGACGCAGAGCGTATGGTGATCTCCGATGCGAGAGCGCATGAGAGCACGCGAGAAGGAAGAATGGCTCGACGACAACACCACATGGATTTATTAAAAGCTGCTGATACTACAGAAGGTCCCTCTTACAGTCTTGGAATAGACGATACCATGTAAGTCAGTGTTTCTCAAACTGTGGGGCGCGCCCCCTGGGGGGCGGGAGCATATTGAAAATAAAAGGTTAAAAAAATTAATTTACTGGAATGAAAAAAAAAACAAAATACTTTCTGATATAATAAAAAAATACAGATTTACATTGATATGATTTATATATATCATCTGGTGAAAAAAGGTCATCAAAAATAAAAGATTCTACTTTGAACGCTCATTAGCTATCAATGATCCTATAACTAAATAAAAAAATATTTGTTTGCTTTGCTGTAATCCTACGATGAGAGATTCTTTTATTACGTTTCTTTTAACTTAAAATATTACTTTTGCTGGCTTTCGAACTTACTGGTATGGTTACCTGCATCCCTTTTTTTAGGGAAGTTGTAAATTATTTAACTCGGTAGCGCTTTTTTTTCACAATGTGAAAGAGTTTTTTGATACATGGATAAGCATATTGAGCACTTTGAAGGATTAATTGGCCAAGATTTTTTTTATGAGTATACTGAAACATATACAAAAATCGTTAATTCTGGGAAAATTATTTATTTGTTACCAATGACCTTGACAGAGAATCCTCAAATATGACAGTCTTAATGGGAGCTAAAATGAATTGATAACATATCTCCTTTTTTGGGGGTGGCAACCGTTTTTTTTTAGAATCTGAAGGTACTTGTTTAGACCGAGTTCCCGGCACGACCACTATTTTTCAAAAATATTTTCTTTAACATGCTGCATTTTCCCCTATGAATAACTTAGTGGTTTTAATTGTGATGTTGTACGACTGATTATGGTTTATAAATGTAAATGAGCAGAATCTAAAAAAAGAATTGGGCATCTGTAATCTCTCTGAAAGGAAATTGAAGCTGAACAAACAAGGGAAACACTTGCTGAAATAATGCATATTAATCATGTAAGCGAAAGTAAATTTGAGAAAAGCAATAAACATGAAACGAAAGGAAAATTTTCAATAGCTACATTAAGAACTTTATCAAGAAAATATGAAGCCAAAAGTGTACCGGAAAATGCACTTCACCCTGTCAAAAAGACACAAGCAAGAAAAAGTTCAACAGGATATTTGTCGATCATCAAAGGATATTAAAATTACAAAAACGTGAACAAAATGTGACAATTTTGCTTGCAAATAACTTTCCTGTAATGTTAGCAAAAAGTGTCTGTGATTTGTGTCCTTTATTAAGGTCACGCACATTTGGAACAATTTAGTTCAGTTTTATTGGATATTTTCTCAAATTATGAAAGACAAATAGAAAAATCCTTGAAATTGGTAAGTATATTTTCTCTTAGTTAAATTATTCACTGAAATTGTGATTTTTATGTTGTATATTGAAAATAATTTTAAAAAAAAAAGAATTTGGGTGCATCACTCCCCGCGACCATTAACGTTAGTATCGAGTGCTCACCTGATCCCGGGCTTTCTCGCTTTAAATATTAAAAAAATAACACAATTGTTATTCATTAGAATTTTATATTCTTTTTTTATTACTTAACATTTATTCTAAATGCTAATTCTGCGAGGCTTAAAATTACATTTCATTCAAAACCGTTTATAATATGAGTATTCATTTCAATAAATCATTTTACATTTTTGTATACATTGTCATGCACTTGATTTTACTCTCCTTACAATTAAGCTATTATATCAAGAATAATATATTATCATTTTTTAAAAAAATAAACTCGTGTTAAGAGTGGGTACTTCAGCCAGTATAAGAATAAGTTTAATAATTATCAGTGACTTCCATGGGTTTGTCTTGCAGAGCAAAGTTTTTCAAAGGAAGGCTAAAAATTAGAAATTGACACTCAGAGTTATTTTTTGATATTTAGCTCAGATCTATATTTTGTCTTCAAAGTAGCCATCGCAGAAAATCCGGATTCACAAAGGTATGATGTTAAAAATGGTAATAGTATACGAAATGCTTTTGTTTTCAGTGCAGAAAAATTCAGCATCCACCTCTATCCAGAATTCAAAGAGTGATTTATTACAAAATTGCCCTTTAATTTCGTCACTGGATGTGAAATCTATGATCTCTTTTTCGGCAGTTCAGAGCCCTTCTGAAGTATTTTGAAATGGATCCCTAACCCATTCGTAACTTGCTATCAATTTGCCCTCGTCTGTGTACATGTTGATGCTTTATTATCGTCGAATGCTCGCTGTGATTTAAAAATATATCTATGATTTTGTTTTAATCCACTGCCGTAAATACTTAATACCGTGAATTACAATTAACGCGTGAATTATGAAATGTACATTCAAGAGAGATTCGGTAGCTAATCGATTCGGCCAAGACTGACTAGAATTGTACGAAGTACAGCATTTTTACATGTTTTGTGCAGACGTCTGTTAGGTTGCCTAGACTCACAAGAACGTTCGCAAGGATGCCAGATGTAATGGATATGATAAAGAGCAATATAGATTAGGCTATTTTTTAATGACATTTGTACTTTTAGAAATGGATCTCGAAGGAAATAAATCTTTAATTAAATATTATTTCTCAATCTGTTTCAATTTAAAAATTAGAGAAGGAAAATAAAATAATTAACCTATTACTTAAAAGTATAACTTACTTAAAATATATATTACTTAAGAGTAACATATATAAAAAATTTAATCCTTATCTTATATTAATACTGAATTAAGAACAAGTTTAATAAGTATTTTTGGGCTTCCATTTGTCTTTAGAAAAAGTTTTTCTAAGTTTTTTGAAATTGACCCCCCTGAGTTCTTTTTTTTTATTTACTTTTATATCTATATTTTTTTCTTCGGGGGGCCACCGCATTTTTAAAAATGTTCCAATTTTAAAATTAGAAAAAAAGGAAAAATAACATAATAAAAATCCTATTACTTAATTTTTTTTTTCTTAAAAAAAACATATACAAAATTTTTAAAACTTATTTATTAATTTGTAAGGTTTATAATTAAGATTGTGTTTTTTGCTTTTAAAAATCAAAAAGGGGTTTTTATTGCATTCAATTTAAATTTTTTAATGTAAAATGGGGGGGCGATAAAAAAATTTTGATTGAAAAGGGGCCCGGGATTGAAATTTGAAAACCCAAAGTAATAGAAGAAAAAAACCCTTTTAACTATATTTTCTACTTCTGAAACTTTTAAAAGCGTTTTTCTCAAAAAAGGAATTTTCAAATCGGTGATCCGATTTCTTTGGGAAAAGGCTCCCAAAAATTTTTTCAAGATCTTCTTGAAATATTCCTAATTGAAGGAAAAAAGTTAAAAAAATTAATTTTTTTTTTTAACAATTTCAAATTTTGTCCCAAACGAAAAATTTTTTAAATAGCGCCATTTTGTAAAACCAAAATTTTATTACCCCCTTGTTCTTTCCCCATTAATCTATCCTTTTAAAAGTTTTTTTGGTTTCAGATCATCCCTCAAATGGAGATCACCGCCAACGCCTTTTTGGAGGTCGTTGGGGACAGGAGGGTGCACATCAATATTTTGCATGATCGAGGACCAAAAGTAGGCTCTATTTGAATTGCCTACTTTGGAATTGTAAAAATAAAAAACTTTTCAAAAACCCCCAAAAGACGTCTTTTTGGGCATCCAACGAGTATAACCCTTTAAAAATTCAAAATCGAATGGCCAGAAGTTAAAAAGTGGAAGGTGAGTGGGGATTGTAGGAAAGCCCGGGGAAAGCAGACCCACTAAGAGATAGAGGTCAACAAGTGTTGTCCAAAGACAGTCGGAACCTCCCCCCCAAACAATGGCCCATACCCAGAAGTCCCAACAAGCAACCGGGACTGTTGTTTCGATAAATACCACACAAATCAAGCAAATTTGATAGGTGTCCATGGTCTTTAAACCTTTTATTTAAAAAATCCAAACACACTGTCGGGTTTTTGGGCAAAACTCTAAAAAATTGACTGATAAAAAGGAAAGAAGTTCTCTGGAATGATAAAACAAGGTTCAATCTCTAACAGTTAAATGGCAGAGTCTGGGTTTAGCATATGCCTGGTTAAAGACATTTGCCAAAATGCATTGTGCTTACAGTAAAGTTCGGTCGAGGTGGAATTATGGTCTGGTGGTATGGACTGGGACCATTGATCTAAATTCCTGGTAAGCTTAACGCCGACTCTTACTGCATATTTCTATACAACAATGTGTTTCCTACGCTGTGGCAATTTTACAGGTTGGATTATTGTTACTTCCAGAATGACAACGCCACTTGCCATGTTGTAAGGTCCACTAGGGACTGATATGATGGCGATAAGGTGAACCGATTAGACTGGCCACACATCATAGAGAGTCCAGGATGGAATCCTATAGAAAACCTCAGGAAAGAGTTGGATCATTCAATTTGTAAAATGATTGTTGGGCAAGCATTTACTAAAAACATATAACTTTTTATTTATATAATATAATTATTTTAAATTAAAGCAAAACCATCGACGGTCGTTAGTCGACCTGAGCTAGTTGGAAGTGAGCGCGTAACAGTCTTCTAGCACAAATGGGTTTATATAATGGTACAAGGTTGCGGTGGATAGATGGCGCCACGGCTGTGGCGCGTGAAGGGCCAATGAAGGGAGAAAGGTGCGTTCTGGGTACCTTCCGTTCCGAACGCGAGTACTTAACCGATCACGCCAAAACGATCGTCTTCGCGTGATGTGTTGGTACTAGTTCATATAGATATCCCACTGCCACAAATTAAAGGGTGCAGCAACCGTCCAAAATCATTGAAAGAATTTATGTGTCTTTTCCAAGGCAAGTGGAAGAAAATACCACCGTCCATTATGCAAAGACTTGTGGAAAGCATGCCCCAGAGGGTTAAGGCTGTAATTGCCTCAGGTTGAGGTTCTACCATTTATTGAATATGAATACATTTTGCTTATCTTTTTTATCACATGTGTCCAATTACTTATTGGTAGACAAGTGTCCATCCAGTATAGTGGCTAATGAAGCTGACTGCTGTGCCGCAGGGTATAGGTACAAAGCCAGGAGTAGACATGGATGTTGTAAATGTATAGTGCTTTTGCGGCATAGAGATACTCTAAATAGTCGTTGTCCTCTCGTGAGGTTGCTGGAAGGGAAAGAGAGGTGGGAGGGCCCTGACCCCACCACAGGGTTTTCTCCCTCAAAATTGAGGTGGAACCGAGCCAAAAATCGTACAGCCACCTGTATGATGCTCAAAGCTACGACTAACGACAGGCGCTCATCGAGCCCTTTGCCGCGATGAATTTCATGGGACCTCAATTGTCAGATAGGTGGCATTAATAACAACAACAAGAGACAGAGTATTGTATATATATTAAGTTGAAACGAAGAGTACAAATCATGGATGAAATCTGAATTAATCTGCAACCCAACAACTCCCGTAGTTAATTTTTCTAATGTAATGTTAAAGATAAATGTAAGATTATGTTTATCAGGAAACCAATTGGCGTTGAAATTGTTAAAATCAAATCACACAATATATATCGAAGGAACGAACAATTGTGTGTAAATAATTTTCTATGAAAAAATAATGTAAAAGATGTTTTACATCGGGACCGAAGAGTTGAAATAGAAGATATTTTTTAATACATTTTGAATGAATATTTGTGAATAGCAGAAATTACTTTTTTCTCACATACGTGAAAATTTTTGCTAATACTCTGTAAGTAAAATTAATCTGTTTAGCCCCTAAACGTTGATATAAAATTGAACTTAATATAATTATAATTGAACTAATGATTTTTGAATTAATTTTTAGTAAAATATCACGTTGGAATTAACATTACTTAAAATTATTAACTGAAAATTGTAAGATATTTAATGATTTTTGAGGATCTCAGAGCATTTTATTACCTAATATAAACATTTTAATAAAAGAAGAATTAGAAGAAATACACAATTTTAAAACAGTGGGATCTCAGTTATTTACTTTTGGTTTCAAACAAGAATGTATTATTTAAAAAAAACACGTTGATTGTAAGTCTAAAGAATTTAGTCACCGAGGACAGATGACTAGGGCAAGTGTATTATTTATTCTATTCTGAATGAAATGTTTATAAAGGATTAAAAAATCATAAAGTAACTATTTTCTGTCTCATAATTCTACCATTTGAATTGGGAATCTACTCCAAAGATGTATTATGCTTATATGTTTAAGTAAAGTTCGGTAGAGATATACAAGATAGGATTCTCAGGCAAATATGTACGAAATATTCTTCAAGTAACTTAATAAAATACGAAAAATATAATCTAATTAGTCAAGAGAAATTTTTCACAATGAATTTCATTCTCAGCAAATTAAGGGGGCACAACGATGAGGGGAAAACATCATTTATCTGGCATTTCTGCACTTTTTGCAAAATAATAATATATATATTAATTCAAATTATAAATTTCGATCCACGGATGACTTAATTATTTTTAGTAATAACTTAGATTATATCCCTAATTTTAATTTTTATCCAGATTATTTGAATTTAATAAAAATCAATCTTGACAAACATAATGCAGTCATTTAATTCAAAATGTATTTTAATTCTCTCTTAAAAGTTATATTCAAGATTAAAGAGAAGACCTTAAAGTTAAGATTATCTTATTGTACAAGAATACTGGAATTTTCAGAAATATTCATCTAGATTATCTACAGAGGAATAAGGATTATAGTGAAAACTTAATAATTAGAAAACTTTGTGCAAATACTGTTTAGAAAATGCTCCTAACTTTATATTTTTATATCTATGTAATATTTCAAAGTCAGCACCGATGACTTTCTGTAAAAAAACAGATTTTATTCATTCAGCGATCGATACATCCTTTCAGCGAGACAAACCAACGCCAAGTGCCCCGAATTTTAATTCAATTTCGAGATCTGTTAAATAATCCTTTTTTTTTAGTTCATGTTTTCGACTGGAAGTGCTTGCAAAGACTATAAAAACTAATGAGCTGGAATCATTATATTTGCAATATCTTTTCTGAAAAAAATAATTAGTATAAGATTCGAATAGGTTAGGAAAAATAAATGTCAAAGTGTAAATAGGAGATTTTGTTTTAGATAATTCTCCTTATATTTGCCCTCCTCCCCATTGTAAGAGAGAGTCACTGGCATGGATTTGTACTCTTACAAACTTTATCAATTTTCAACGTGTAAAAAAAACAGTACATAACATTATACAGAAACACATATCACACACAGTAGGTAAGATTGAAATAATAGGAGTAATTAAATCAGAATACAATAAAAAAAATTATAACAATAAACAAAACTTTTACATTATTAATTGATATAAATTAAATACCACAGACACAAAATGTACAATAGTGTTTTGAAATCTAAATAACTTTTGTTTCTCTCTCCAGGAAAGGAGCTACTCTTTCATAATATTAGATTTGTACTATGTCACTGATATACTACGATAATAAATGATCTACTCTGGCTCCATCCTAGTAAAATCGAATACTGTGACATAAAAATTGGCATACATGTTAGAGACTGTAAAGACATTAAAATGTTGACACTAATAAAATGAAATGATTAATAATATTCAAAAGGTTTACAACAACGTATACAATATTCAACACACCAAAGAATATTGTACTTTCTACTCGTCATAAGAGCTCTTATACTGTATTTGAAACAGAGAAGTGGACTCATTTCAAGAAAGAAGTCTATCATCATTTGTAGTATTTACTTTTGAACGACAATTCAAACTTGATGTACAGATTTACATATTCGCATCGACTCAAATCAAATTATTTTGAATCAAACTTTTTAAATTTTGTTTCATAGAAAAATTATTCTCTTTCTCTTAAATCTCACATTCACTGATATCAATTGCACTTCTTTGCAAGCCCATCTCTCTGATCAGGGATGTAAATATGGAAACAATATAAGAGGTGTACAAATCAACTAAAAAAGTTGGTCCTCTTAATGATTCAAAAGGCATCTACAAAAACCATAACGATTGAATTCTCTTTTGTCTATTGTATAAATTCCAAAAATAAATCTCAAGTAGGTCAATTGATATAAATTTAGACAAGGAAAATTTCGAGAAGCAGTCAATCCGGATATGTAGCCGTCATATCCAAACCCACGATTTCAAAATAAAATAAGATTAACTTCAATACAATAAATTTTATGAATAAAATAAATAACAAAAATAATAAAAATTCAATGGAGAAAAATGAATGGAATGTGATTTGCTTCTTGCGAAAACCAATATCATTTGTATTAGTACATTAGATTTATTTCTCTGATAACTATAATAAAATCTTTCAACCTTAAATAAAACACAATTAACTATTATTAAAAATTCAAATTTGTGCCTAAGATACGAAAATAAAATAGTGGATTACATTAAACTTTTCACAAAAGCCGTAGTACCACCACTTTTCTCTTTCACAATATAAAAAATATCACATTTAACACTAAATATATTATATACTTTTTATAAGATCATATCCTATAACTGCTTTTCATCAAAAAGTCTTGGTAAACAAAACTCAGTCTCTTCTATGTTGCTTAAATGTTTACTAATTATTTCACTGAACTATATTTCTTAATGGAAGAGATATTTGATTTATGGTAATCCACATGTTGTTGTTAATGATTTGTTATTGTAACTTTTTTTTATGTTGGGTCTTCAATGTTGTATTCGATATTTTTCAAATTTACCGTATTATTCTATCTATTTTTTGAATGTGGCTCGTTTTCTTTTTTCTTCCCTCGTCTTCCTCGAGTGCTTTTGGATTCACCATCTTAGAGCTAGAGTATAAATGCAGTGTTGGAGTTCTCGACAGCAAATATTTCACTGTAGTTACGCTGGTTTTTAAAGAAGTTTTTGGTTTTGCGAAGAATTTTAAGTTCAGATTCAAGAACATGATCCTTCCAGCTTAAGACGTGTAATATTTTGAAATCAGCATCGAGTATTTTTTTGTAAAAAACAGATCCAGTATTTGACACATCTTTTTAATGAGACAAACCAACGTAGAGTGCCCCGAATTTTAATTGAACTGTATACATATTTCCAGAACTGCTCAATAATCAACTTTTAGATGATGTTTTCGATAGGAAAGTAAAGCGTGCCATAAAAACTGATGAGCTTGGATTGGAAGTGTTAAGTTTGGAATATCTTTTCTGAGAAAAAATTAGCTGTTTAATATAAAATTCAATTATGTTACGGAAAATAAATGTTAAATTGTAAATATGAGATTTTGTTTTCGATATGAGTTAATTATTCTTATATATATATATATATATATATAATATGAATAAAATAATTGCTACAGAAGAAAATCCTACTACGATTGGATAATAACAGAATTTACAAGAATCTGAGGTATCGAATTATAAAATTGTAAAGAGAGAACTATCATGATTTTTTTCTAAAGCTGGCACTGATTTAGAACAGTGAAATATGGTAAAGTATTGCCTTATGGATCAACCTTCTCCATTCAACACAAATTTTCGAAGTAATAGAAAAACAGAATCTTATTGAAAATTAAGCTGAAATCTTTATCCACGTGAGAAGAACACTGAACTGTAAAGATAAAAGGAATTTATAAATATTGAAATAGGTTTTTCCCAGCAGAGATGATTACTAAAAGCAAATTTCGATAATTATTAACAAGAAAAACACAGCCAATAGAATTTTTGAGACAATATGTCCAAGTCGAAACTCGCAATTCAGTGTTGATGGAGAGAAACAAAAACAAAGGCGCCACCTAGATAGTTTTTTTCTAAATAAGTTAAGATATCTTAATTAAAGCTGAAATATAAACGGCTAAAATAATGTTGAAATATATTTAAAAATAAATTTAATTGTGGACAGTTGTAATCCTGGCAATGTTAACAGAATTTTTTTTATAATTATCATGTTTTAATTCATTGTTAGTAACTGAATCATTGTTTCTTTTTAGGATAATTTTCTAAATGTAGATATGTGAAGGTTGCTACACCAGAATGGTATTTTTATAATGTTACAGTCAAAAGAGTTTCTTTAATCAAAAAT
Source organism: Trichonephila inaurata madagascariensis (assembly GCA_019973955.1). NCBI lineage: Eukaryota > Metazoa > Arthropoda > Arachnida > Araneae > Nephilidae > Trichonephila > Trichonephila inaurata. The sequence continues at coordinate 311,264 of BMAV01016387.1, forward strand.
ATTACTTATTAACAAATTATTCTTAACGTTTAGTTGTAGGTCCAAAAAGTTTGCTGACTCATTATTGTAATTAGTTTTTAATAATTTCAAATACTCTGAATAATAATTAAAACTAGGAGCATAATCTACTATATTAATGAAAATAATTAAGTCATCTATGAATCTAAATAAGTAACGAGTCATAATTCGTTTTATCATTCTTCTAACAGTGCAAATAAATATTAGCTAAACTGTTACTTGCAGGCCCACCTTGTCACAATCCTTTAATTTGCTGATAATAACAGTTATTATGAAAAATATAAGTTTTATTTAATACTAATTGAATAGCAGTAAGATATTTATCATATTTTATTAATTTATTTAAAGAATATTTATTATAAGCAATTTTGAGACTATATCAATGGAATTAAATAGATTTTCAAATCATATGTATGAATAGAGACAGTATTCTTACCTTGCATGTGCTTAATAATATCTTTACTATTTTTAACTATAATAGAACTACTAATATTTTCTAAAGTGTATTGTATATTTTGTAGCTTCTTGCCCGGATATGTAATATCAGTTTTAAGGCAATTATAACAGTTCTAAATTTAATAGGATTTTTATCAAATTTTTTAGTCAGGAAAATATATAGGAATTTAAAATCTAAGATATGTAAATCTTATTTTATTTTAAAAGCTGAAATACGATTTATAATTTCTCTACTGCTGGTATTAGATTTTTTTTAAAGCAGTGTTATTTTGAAATTGTTTGTTAAGCCTATAAATCCCTTGTAAATAATAGCATAATTGCCCGGAACTTTATCCACACATAAACTATAATGAAATTCTTTTGCAGATCTGCAATTTGATGCTTAATATCTTTGTAAGTGATATCACTATCTCTCAGTTTTATTATTAATGCTCAGTAAATCACTTAAGACGACAGGGTACCCAAAAAATCACCAAACTATCGATATTTTATTTTATTGGTTTATATGATACCTCAAATCATTACAAACATGCCTGCAAAATTTCAAAGCTGTACCTGCATTTTTTGTTAAGTAATGGAACAATTTTTTGATGCTGGAAAGCAAACTAAATAAAACTACCTCGTTCACTTTTCAGATCATCTGCTAGGAAAGTGCCTGATAAAAAATTAATTAATTATTTTCCTACCGCGCGCAAATAAGACTAACATATGTAAAATTACATATGCAGTAATAAACCATTTCGAGAAAGAATTGTGCAATCCTTGCAAAAATTGCAGTTTGTGTATTATTTATTGAAGAGCAAATGGAGGGATTTGGTGAAAATTTAAAAGTTGCACGAGCTTTTTATGATATTATTATGAATGAAATTAAAACTTCAAGACGGATTCCCCCAAAACACAAACACTAAATCTCAAATTGATAACTCAGATAATTTAAAATCTAATTCGCAATAATAGTAAAACTCTCCCATTTTTATTTATTTGTTTTCGGGGATATATATGTATATCTCATATATGTAAAATTCAACACAGTTATTATTAAAATATTTTAAGATATTTATTTAAACAAATGCTCAAATGAATTTATTCGATTTTGATATATTTTACCTATAAAATGTTTTCATTCATGTGCAATATTTTACATGCGAAGACTATTAAAATCATAAAAATAAAAAGATAAAGGCATAAATATTTTTTTGTGAAACTAAGCATGGAATTAGCTCTAATAAATTTTTTTTTTATAATTATTAAGGTAAAGTTTTAGAAAATATTCATCTTCCATTTATTTTCTTCTATATATTCATTATGCCAGTATACTGTTGAATTTTTGTAATTTTTTATGGTAAACAGTTTGAAAAAAATACGCTAATTAACATCTCATAAAAGTTTTAGACTATTCGATGAATATTATATCATGCTATTAATGGTGAAAGCGCTTCCATGTTAAATATTTGATCATATACTATCATTCAAAACCCTAATGCATTTTTGATAATAGAAGTAGGGATGTGAAATTTTTTATAAATGTTCTAAAATGTTTTTTTTTGTAAAACTGTGTATAAAATTAGCTCTAACATAAAAAGTAATTTTTTTTCAAAATCAAAATTACTGCTCTTTTGAGAATTTTCACAACCAAAAAAATAATGTAAAATTAATGAGCAGCAGCACATATACAACAGCATTTATATACAACTTTAATGTAGTATTATAAGGTACTTCAAAAACATTTTTGAAAGAAAATATATATATATATTTAAAAAAACCTTAGGAATTTAAAAAAAATTGTTAAAATAACTTTAAAAGGGGGTCACTTCACGCAGCATTTTCCCTATCTCCGTAATGTTAAAAATGACCAATTTTAAGAAACATTTTTAAAAAATTGGCAGGTTGTACAGTCATGAATTTTTTTGTGTGCATTCATTGTATTGTTTTTATTATTTTAATGGGAGCATTTTTCAAAATTTTGATTAGTTTTTCTTAAAAAAAATTCATATGTGGAGTAACACACGTCAAAATTTTTATAACTTTGAAAATTCTTGTACATTTTTATCCATAAATATTTTTTGAATAAATTTTTGTGACAAAATCTCTCATTAAAATATTTATATGTATAGTGTTAACACATGTGCAAAGTTTCAAGACTACAAAATAAGTAGTTTTTTCAAAAATGTTCCTTTTGTGTTGAAATTTACACTTTTGAGAAATAGTGATTTAAAGTAAAAACTTACTATTAACTAATACACATACCAGAACTATAACTTGGATTGCTGGTGTCATCTGAAAGATCATCTTCTTGTCTACATTTTAATTGTTTGTTTTTAATTCTAGCTTCTTTGGTTCATTGTAAAACTGCCTATTATGCTTTCTTAATACAAGCATGATCTACATCTTGCAACGAAAGACATTTGTAAAATCCAGGGGTTGAATGTTTAATACATCTAAAACTTTTATCTTAGTAATAAAGCATTGATTCTATAAAGACATAGCTTCATGTACTCCAGTTTTTAAAGTTCACAAATACAGTTTTTGGAATTATAGACCAAATACTATTTACGCTTTCACTGAAATTTTGAGTTTTATCAAACAAGCATCTAGATAAAAGTTCAAGACTAGAGACCTCTAAATACTTTTTTTATGCAATCCCTAATTGCAATAGGTAAGTTGTGTTTATGCTTATATGTGTATCCTTTCAGCATGGACATATTATATCTACACCACGAGTCACCTCCCATGGGGCATAAACCGTGTCGTAGATTCAGATCTGGGGAGATTTTATCAAAATTATAGCCCAAATAGCTTGCCTTATGGCTGATAAGTTTACTGAGTTGTTTTGAATAGCCGAAACACAGTATCTTTGCAATTTATCTATTTCTGCATCTGTCAATCTATTACGCCATTTTTTTGTTCTCGAGCTCTTTGCCTTTTAATTTTAATACCCTAAGTTGTGTCCCCATCCTTTTCTCAACATGACCAACACATTCTAATTTTTTAATGTTGACATCCCTTTAAAGTTTAGATTTAAAACTGCTTTGCATACTTTAGAGTTCCCATATAGTTCAAGTATTGTGTACATCGTAAATTGTGCAATGCCTTTGATCGATGGAAGATTCGAAGTGCACCTTCAACTTCCATTCCCGTATTATTCCCAAAGTAATTTGCCAAACACTCATCGCTACGTACATTGCCGTTAAAATTACATGAGCATTTCCTCAATAATATTTCAGCATCAACAATTTTCAGTGTCCACACTAACTGCCGTAACAATACCATTTTGCGAAATATGCCCCTTTTTTTGCCAGGTACTATCGATAGCAACCGGTACATTTGGACCTCCATTATTAAATGATATAGTTTCAACTGCAGCTAATGTCATAGACACTTTGGCTACTTTCTATGTTGCGTTATTTAATGTATGTCTGGACTCATAAAACCACTTTGGTGGAGGTGACAAATTCAAAACTCCGCAAAATATTTTTGCAACTGCTTCTTTTTCCATATATCTCATAACATGTAAAAGCCTATTGTTCACTTTATATAATTTTGTATCTTTTTTGATTAACTACTGCTTTTGTAAACCTGGTATTAAGAAATATTGGAATAAGACTACAAAAATCACAACATATTAACAATTTTGTATCCAAACCCTGGATTTGGCAACCAAAATTTACGTGAATACCTTGTTTTTTACATTTTATTTATGTAACTAATGTGTTGTTTCAAAGCACAAGAAAACAGTACAATGTCAGTCATTTCACAAAAACATTCAAATGAATCTAAAAAAGGAACATACACTTTATTAAACTTACCTAACTTTACTTTCAAAATTGAATTATTTATGTTGCAATTGTCTGACTGTTATGCAACATTAAATTCCTCGAAAGTTTGGGTTTTTGTACCTATTTTTCCAAACTTCCGTTTTTTAAGTGTTTTATTATTAAAAAGAGGCATATTTATAAAATCTTTTTGATAAAATAAACGATTCTACACAATAGCAAAAATTCGTTATATTTAACCACGTAAAAACAACATGTAAGCTACCACAAAGTAAACAAACAGCTACCACTATTCACTTCACTTCTTTCCTGAATAAATTGCCGATCAAAATAAATTCTTTTGATCAATTTAAACAATTTGATAAGGCTGAAAAGTAGCATGTGTCTTTTGTTTTGATTTGAAAGGGGCGTGGCAATCAGCTGTTTGAGGGTTTGACAAATGTAAACAACTTTTTAAAAAAATATTAAAAATACTTCTAATTCAGCTAGAACAAAAATTTAAATTGCATTAGAAAGAAAAAGAATGGTATTTTATTTTTCTATCAAAATTGAAAAATCGATTTTCTCTTCGATTTCCCTTAAAAAGTTTGAATTTTAAAAACATTTTGCAAAATTTTTTATATGGAATTAATACTTAGTATAATGGCCTTTATTAAATACAACTAAAACAAAATTTCAAAAATCAAAAGTAAAAGAAAACGTAAGGATGGCACCCAGTCGCCTTTAAATTAATGGAAAACTACAATAGGAAAACTGTGTGTATTTAATTGCTATTTTTGTAATAAAGTTAATGATATCCTTAGAAATTTGCGTTTTAATAGCATTATAATTATTAGAGATCATTAATCTATAACTTGTACCTTTACTGGTTATTTATCTGAGATTATTTCTCTGATTTTTTACAATATTTAAATTACCTCTTATAACGTGCTTATGCAGATAGCTTATAAATTGAGAATAATCTTTTCATTTAAGTACTACATGTTATTATTTTTTTTAATTTATCTGTTTTACTGTAATTAAAAATAAATCTACCAAATTTTTTACTATGAAAGTCTTTTTAATACGATCATTATTGATTGGTAAGTATTGGACATATTTATTTAATATTTTGATGTAGTTAATGTTATTATATGATTTGTGTTCATGAATAGTATAATATATAAAACTCTGTAGAACTTTTTACTATGTGTCATTTTCTACTATTTTAAATTTATGAAATAGGAAATTATTAATATCTTTAATAATATGCAAGGCATGGCTGTTTTTAATCTTAGTATAACTAAGTAATTCTTTCGAATACATTATTTATTTTTTCTTCATACTAAACATGGAATACTTAATTTGTTTAATGTCAGTAATGTAATCAGTACAAAGTTCCTACATAATTCATTAATTTTAGAAGCTATGCCATCTCATAATCTACAAATTCTCTTCTTCCTCTTTTATTTCTTTTAGCTTTAAAATTATTTTCCCTATTATCACAAAAGTCCTTATAATCTTCTGGTTGAATGCAATATAATACATTTCTTCCGAAACGTATGGTATTCAAACCGTATTCACACATTTATAAAATGTTGTCATATTTTATGAAATAGTTCCCACCATAGCCTATTTTTAACATTTGGTGTTATTCTAAAAACCTTTATTATCAAAGCCATGTAAATGAAAGCTCAATTTTATCAATATTATATTTATTAAAGTTGTAATTTTTTTCTATATCGGTTAGTACCTATATTGAGGGTATAAAATGTTTGACCAATATTTTTAAAATTACTTTTTTACAATTTATCTCATATATATATATATATATATATATAAAGGTTTTACATCTGCTGTTATTGTATTTATTGTAAAAAATGATTAATATGTGGGAAATGGAAAGTGTCATGATAATGATTTTTGTTGTTAAAATGTATTTGTTTGTGTGATTTTAATGAAGAATCAATATGGATATGCTTATGTATATTCTGTGGGTATTTGAAATCATTTTGATAATAATTCAAACTATTATACTTGATGAAATTTATATTCCAAAAAGTTCTAGTTCTATATATACACTCATGGATAAAAAATAGCGCACTAAAAAGGAGACATCAAAATGAATTTAAATTTTACATACTTAATGACTACTTTAATATAAGTAAATGATTAGAAAATCAGAGAAAAAGGATCATTTATTTCAAAGAAAAAGGCAAAAGAACGGAGGATTTAATATTCAGTTGAACCCCCTTTAGCGTGAATGCCCGATGCAATACGATCGGGCATTGAGGCATACAAGTTTTGTATGATGCCTTGAGACATTTAGTTCCATATTTGCTGTAACCTTGCCTCTCTTTCATTCAAACTCGTGGGATGCCCAACTCGCCGTCCCAAATGATTTTAGATATACTTGATTGGAGACAAATCTGGGGATCGAGCAGGCCAAGGAAGAGTAGTAACTCTGCGGAGATAGTTTTGTGCCACCCTTGCCGTTATGAAGCCGAGCAATGTCTGGTTGAAAAATGCCTCCTGGAAGCCGTTGCATGAGTGGCAACACATGTGGTTGCAGGATGTCATGGACATGCCGCTAGGCTGTCATGGTGTCACGGATCAATACTAGGGGTGACCGTGTATTGTAGGCAATGGCACCCCATACCATCACACCAGCTGTGGGAGCGGTGTGTCGCTGTAAAGGAAAGGCAGGATTGAGGCGTTCGCAACGGAGAATCCACACACGAACATGATTGTCATCAATCCAGAGATTGAATTTGAACTCGTCGCAAAAGACGACCGGGTTCCATCCCGCTGCAGTCCAGTTTCCTCGTGTGCGGCACTACTCCAAACGGAGGCGTCGATGGGTGGGCGTCAAGGGCAGAACACGTAATGGCTGCCGGGATCCCAAATGTCCTTTAGCCAGTCACCTTCGTATGGTTCGAGATGGCACAGGGGTCTCTATTGAAGGTGCTACCTGTGCCTGGTTGGTGGCCGATGAAACAGTTGGCTGTACGCATGCATTTTTTAAGATGTGGCGGTCTTCTCGAAGACTGCTCTGTCGAGGGCATCCTGAGCCTGGTCTTCGTGTAAATGACATCTCTTGGATACTCTGGTCCCAACAACTCCTCACAACACAATCAGAGCGGCCTAATTGACGAGCTACTCGCCAAGCTGACCACCCAGCTTCCATCATGCCGATGATTATCCCCCTCTCAAACTGCGACAGCTGCTCATATTGTCTTCGAAAATGGCGTGATGGCATGCCTCAGCTCTTACTTTGCAAACGATTCAACACGCTTAAGCTTTCGTTACCTGTTTTATACTCCACGAAGAACGACGTTAAACGCCCTCTACCGGCTATACGTAAGGCCTCAATCACGCTGCGTTTCTATAATCATTTGCATATCTCTCTGACATGTACCTTCATGTGAAGTTTCGTTAGGATCCCGAAATTATTTCTTGGTGAGCTAATTTTTTTTGTCCTTGACTGTATATACAATTATGTTCAACCTTTAGGTCACAAACATATAATCAAAGAAAACTTATGAATTATTTACTGAAAATAATAAAATTAAATTTGGCACAGAGTCATATTACAATGTCAGAAAAAAACATAGCAACATATCAATATGTAAAGGTTGTAATTGTGAATTAAGATACACAAGTCATGTAAAAAAATGAGAAATCATGATTCAGAGATAAAACATGTATCTCGCGAAAAGTCTGTCTAACATGTAGTTGGTCTACTATAAAAGCATCACAATGAGCTTCCATACTCTTTATGAGGGCATCAATAAATATTTATGGTAACAAAGGCCTTTTTCCCCAAAACGTTACTTTTCCAAAGCTTCTTCTTCTAGTCCCAGCAGCAAGGTCAGAAGGACAGCCTATGTCGTCATGCTTTTAATGCCAAATAACGATCCTATGTAGGAGTCGCTGCTCTGTGGTGGCCTTGGTCAACCTTCCTGGTGGCAGTACTACTTGTTTGGAATTGATTCCATAACCGGGAGACCACTTTCGGGTCACTTGTAACCAGCTTAAGACTGGCCAGCTTCAATCCCTCAAAAGGTTCTCATTTAAAGGAATCATTTCAACGATAATGAGAAGTCATTCTCACTGTAAACGGACTATAACTTGTTAGCTTTAATGCAATATCCACAAAACGAGAGGCAAATCTGATTGAACGATCTCAATCCAGTTCTGCAAAAACTACCGCTAAACAACATATTTTCCTAAACTAAAGGTTGATATTAAACTAACCATTCTCTTTAAATTATCTAAAAAAAATCGATCAGTTTTACTGACGGTATTTTAAAAACATAACTAAAACTATGTACATGAGTTTAATTTTGGATATGAGAGTATATATATATATATATATATATATATATATATATATATTGATAATTCTATTATTGTTAAGAATAGTATGGACATTATTAAGGACATTATTTCTATATGTATACCTATGATTTTGAAGATTTATTTAATTCTATAAATATAGAAGACATGTTTAAGATTCTTAAAATAGCATATAGCAAATACTTTTTAAATAGGATATTAAAATATGATAAATATATTTCTATTATTGAATTAGTATTAAAAGAAAATTATATTTTCCACAATAACGCTTATTATCAGCAAATTAAAGGTTTACGACAAGGGGGACGAGCTAGCAACTGCTTAGCAAATATCTACTTGCATTTTTATGAAAATGAAAGTATTAGTTATGAATCTTGTTACTTTTTAGATACATAGATGACTTAATTATGTTTAGTAATATAGTAGACTTTTTTTGTTCCTAACCTTAATTATTATCCCCACTATTTAAAATTAGTAAAAACTAATTATAATAATGAGTATGCTAACATTTTGGACCTTCAATTAAAGGTTAAGAATAATTTGCTATTAAGTAATATTTTTGATAAAAGAGACTCATTTGATTTTAACATTATAAAAATGCCTTTTTGGGGAAGTAACCTACACCTATCAATATTTAGAAATATTATCTTAAATTTTATAAAAAGAAACAATGATTTAGTTACTGATAAACATTTTAAAAAAAAGTAATTTTGTGAATTTTTGCAATAATTGTTTAGAATACAATTATCGAAGTAAATTTATTTATAAATATATTTCTATTTCTAATTAAATATATTTTTATCTTAGTTCATTATTTCATTTAAAATTCCTTTTATTTAGTTTATTTTTTTAAAAAAACAAAAAAATTTTGTAAGCGCCTATTTTAATTGCAATATATCGATTAGTATATAATCATCCAAGTTTATTTACTTTGTTATATATTTTATTTGATTTAATCTATTCTTAAATTTGTTCATTATCGTTTTTAAAACTTCCTTTATTTAGTTTATTTTTAAAAAAATCTTAGTGGTTTGCTTGATTGCAAAATAAATATTCAGGTGGCCCCACTATTTTTCCTTCTCGAATTGTCTTTCCAATTATTTTACGTCATTTCGCGTAGGGAACTTATTCTGGAAAGTTGAATTTTCGATTTCCAGTAATTACTTTACACGTAAGTTTTTAAATTTTTTTAATTTTTTTATTTTATTTATTTATTTTTATATTCCTCTCCTTGAGACATTCATTATTGTTCTCTTTTCTTAGCTTCATTTTAATATATTATTAGGTTTTTCTTCCACGTGTTGTATTAGGCTTAACTTTTCAACTTGGTGGGTTTTTTTCCCCCTATTATGTCGAAAGTTTCTGCTGTACGGGGAAGGTAGGATCCGTAAAGCATTGCTAACCCTAATTCGCTGGCCTAATTCAGCGACAGCCTTAGAAATCATAATAGGTCTCCA